>OU015492.1:131262943-131455443 GCA_907164885.2 Dolomedes plantarius
GTTGAATCACTCCAGAAAAAAACTTTGCATCCTTGCAAATTAAGTGAGTCAACTACCTAGTTGTATAAGCGAGTTGCAATGAGAGTTCCAAGAAGTTCTAATCGTGGGATAGTAATATCTTTAGTAGGTGCTACTCTTGATTTGCTGGCAACTAACTGCACCGAAGTTTTTCCTTCATAACATGATCGCATGAAAATACAGGCTGCGTAGGATACTCTGCTAGCGTCGCTGAAACAATGTAAGCTGATTACACAATGCTTAAAGGGTCCAGTTACAAGTCTTCTGGGTGCCGCACAATCTTTTAAAAAGTGCAGATGCTTGAACCAGTCTAGGAATTCTTTTCTCATATCCGGTGGAAGTACTTCATCCCAACCAAGTTTTTCTTTCCAACTTTTCTGTATTATTAATTTTGGGATTACAGTAGTAGGGCTAGTATAGCCAATAGGGTCAAAAATACTTTGAGCTAAGGACAACAAAGTTCTTTTGGTAACAGAGCTTTCTGAAAATGTGCTTGTACCCAAATTACACGAGAGTTCATCTATTTGGGCGTCCCAAGAAAGCCCCAGTAATGTAATATATCTTTCATTTGTTTCACATTCTATAACCCCATCCGGAGAAGTTGTCCAACCTCGTAGATCGAATTGGGCTGAAAACATCAATTGTTTGGCTTCAGAGATGAAGAATTTAGCCTCTTCCTTCGTTTCTAGACACAGTTATCAATATAAAAGGAGTTCTGGAGCAACTGAGCAGTTTTCTTCAACTCTTCTGGAGCATGTTCAAGATGATATGTTATTGTTGCTCCTAGTAAAAACGGGCTTGGTAAAGCACCAAAAACAACGCGGCAATGGCATGAGGTTATGATTTCCTCTGTCTACCAATCTTTCCACTATAAGAACTTGAAATAATCCTTATCATTTGGAGAAAGACTAATTTGCAAAAAGGCTTTTTTGATGTCGGAAGTAATGCCAATTGCATGCTTTCGAAACTGCATCACTAATTTGGGAATTAACTCTATTATATTTGGGCCTTTTTCTAAACAATTGTTCAAAGAATCACCCTTTTCATCTCTAGCAGATGCATCGAACACGTATTTTTGTAGTCGTGCTACTACTCTTGAAAACGGGTCGATGTGGTAAGTAATGCCCAATACCATCATCTTCCTTGACTAATTCTACGATGCCTAAATCTAGCCATTCTTTGAGAATGTCGTTGTACTCTTCTAAATGACCTGTGCGAACAAGTGCTTTTGTGGTCGATATGAGGCGTTTCTTAGCAAGTTCCTTATTATTAGTTAATTCAGGATGCCCTTCCTTCCATGGAAGACTAACTTCATATCTGTTATCTTCAATCCGCTTAATAGTTCTATAAAAGACATTTAAAGTCTCAGCCTTTACGTCTTGTCTAGATTTAATTTCTGATGGATCTCTAATGCCAATCACATCCAAATCCCATAATTCTGTTAAATCCAAGTTGCAAGAGCAACTAATATCATTTAAAGATTTAACAGAACATGCTTGTTTACCTTGGAGAGTCCATACCAGTTTTGCATTAACTGCTACCAAATTATCGTCAATTGGAACTATTGTTCCGGTCAATAAAGAACCCAAGTAATCGGCCCCAATTAACAAGCCTATTTCCGGTGTGTTTTCTCCCACATCACTTAGTACTATATTTTTCTTCCTCAGAAGAGGGTACACATTAAGATTCGTAACACGGGGTATATTTCCACAAATTTTTGTTTCATCTAAAACGGAAATACGGCATCGAAATTTTGAACATAAGCTTTGCAAAGTAATATCATAGGCATTATGTAACTTTAGTTTAGTTTCGTCACCCCCAAATAAACCATGGCTCAAAGTTTCTTGATTTGATATTTCTAGCCCTAATTTGTCTGCTATATCCTTTCTAATAAAAGATCTTTGAGAACCTGTATCAAACAATATCCGGATAATACCAGATTTTTCCTTACTCGTAATTCTGGCAAGAACAGTCAATTCTGGCAAGAACAAGTGTTGAAGAATTTTTCCTAGATATCAACACCTCAGCATTTGGATTTTCATTCATTTCTTTCTTGGCATCTTTCGATTGGCGTGGTTTTGGACATACAACTGTATGATGTCGTTTATTACAAATGAAACACTTGACATAACTTTTGCATACCTTCGAATTATGCCCTATTTTTAAACAAGAAAAACATGCCCCTTTTTTACGCAATATTTCTTTCTTTTCATCATATGGTATATCATTTGCTTTAAAACATTCTGTAGAGTTATGAGAAACTTTATTACACCACAAACATAATTTATCAGATTTAGTGTATTTCTTTTCACTCGCTACAATACACGCTGAGGTGGGAATGTGATGTCGAGATTTCGATGTATCAAATTCTTTGCTACATGCAAATCCGGAACGGGCGAGATTCAAACGCTCTTCGCTTTCCACTTCGAATCTCAAAAATTCTAAAAGACTAGTTAAAAGATGAACTTCTTTCCCGGTTTCAGTTTTCACTATTCGCGATCGTTCCCATGTTTTCATTATTTCCTCTGGTAAAGCAGACTCGACTAAGGGGTACAACATTGCTGCATATTTCTCAGAAGTTAAGGCCTGTTCACATAGGAGTCCGTTGCGTAGCGTTAAGGAAAAGATGACGTTGAGACGAAAATAAACCAATCATAGGCGTTAAAAATCTCATTGCTAATCGTTTGGAGGCATGTGATTGGTTTATTTTCGTCTCAACGTCATCTTTTCCTTAACGCAACGCAACGGACTCCTATGTGAACAGGCCCTTACTACCAACGTTTCTAATGCACGTAACTGAGTTTCCAATCGGTCATGCAGGATACGCAAAGTAAAGTTTTCTCCATTTTTAACTTGAGTTAACTTGACTAAATTCAGAAGTTCACGAACATAGATTTCAATCAACAAATCATCACGTGAAATACGCGACTTCATTTGTTCTATGGCCTTAAAATAATTTGGCCCAGATGGTGGAAAACTTTCTACGAGGTCTCGGGCTGAAGAGCCGATTTCAGTAGCCTGCAGTAAATATTGGATTTTATCATCAGAGTCTATGGTATCATCTTCATGAATTTTTTTAAATTGCCCCCAAAATCCAATCCAATTTTTTACATCGCCATCAAATCGTTTCAATTCTAATTTAGGAAGTCTAAAATTTCGCTTACCTTGAAACGTGACACTTACATTATCGTTTATATTAACTTCGTTTTCCAGAAGATTCGTGACTTTCGATTTCGCGGTAATCCATTGATCCCAATAAGATTCAGTTACATCTATATCTTTTGAAAATTCTTCTTCGTCAAAATTTTCTGCGTTTAACCATAATTCTTTTATTTGTTCATCTAAATCAAAGAGGCGATTCGCTTTATCCTTTAATACACTACTTGCCGGTATCATGTCACTTCTAATTACCGGTTCAACAGTCAATTTCGATTCCAAAGTTTTTAAAGAGTTCGTAAATAATCGCCGGAGTTGTTCTCGTTTTCGCTTTAGGCTATCCATAGTCATGTCGCGGACGCCAGAAATGTGAGAAAACTGTTCGATAATGACTATGAATACTTTAGAACAAGCACTTTATTTAAATACGAATTACTTACGATACACGATACAATTTTGAACGGTTTTTTTTTGTTGATGTGGAGTTGAGAGGCAGTTCTTCTGCATGGGCAAACGAATTTACATTAATCAAGGAGTTTGCCTCAACACTTATTGTAAACAGAATGTACATTAATCTAACATTTATAATTCATCTATGTTTATAATTCAGCTGCTTCATAAGTTGTCAAAGCATGGGCAATACTTTTACCGATAAACACTGCAATGAAATAAAATCAAAATTCAAATTCATATAACTTTGACTAAATCAGATTATAAATGTAGAAAATTAATATTTCTTTTAACTGAAAAGTCACTAATATATCTTCCGCTGGCTGTATTAAACTTCCAAAAAATCACAGAAATCCCCCGCCGGTGGTTTGTAGCCGTCCCTAATATATCTTCCGCTGGCTGTATTAAACTTCCGAAAACATTACAGAAATGCCCTGCCAGTGGTTTGTAGCCGTCACTAATGTATCTTCCGCTGGCTGTATTAAACTTCCAAAAACATTACGGAAATCCCCCGCCGGTGGTTTGTAGCCGTCACTAATATATCTTCCGCTGGCTGTATTAAACTTCCGAAAACATTATAGAAATGCCCTGCCAGTGGTTTGTAGCCGTCACTAATGTATCTTCCGCTGGCTGTATTAGGGCCTGTTCACATAGGAGTCCGTTGCGTTGTGTTAAGGAAAAGAGGACGTTGAGACGAAAATAAACCAATCATATGCCTCCGAACGATTAGCAATGAAATTTTTAACGCCTATGATTGGTTTATTTTCGTCTCAACGTCATCTTTTCCTTAACGCAACGCAACGGACTCCTATGTGAACAGGCCCTTAAACTTCCAAAAACATTACAGAAATCCCCCGCCGGTGGTTTGTAGACGTCACTAATATATCTTCCGCTGGCTGTATTAAACTTCCAAAAACATTACAGAAATCCCCCTCCGGTGGTTTGTAGCCGTCACTAATATATCTTACGCTGGCTGTATTAAACTTCCGAAAACATTACAGAAATCCAAATCCTAACGTTACCCAATATCCTCCCCTGATATTTACAAACTACATCCTTCACCAACATGGCCGCCATCAGAAATCTCATAAACAACTCGCAATCAAAAAACTTTCAATCTAATCCCAGCAACAACAGAACACGATTAAACATCCATTCAAACTGAGTTGCCAGACAAAATCGCATGGTTATGACACCATACACAAAATCGCCAAGCTTGGCAGGAAGTTACGTCCACACCAAAACACAAAATCGCCAATCTTGGAACGTGGTGCGTCTGCAAAAGCTGTACCCAATAGGAGTGTTCTTCCAAAAAGCATCATCTTTTTGTACATGCTTTGTTATAAAAACTTTTGTAATCAAAACAACTTGGTACAGCACTGAACACATGTCATAGCGATTTGTCATTGATCTAAAACATAATATCCTAATTATGTTTATAAACGTTGCAAAAAAAAAAGAATTAAAGTTAACAAATGCATATTTTTTAATTATTAAAATTCAACAATAAATTTTAGATGTTAGCATCTTAACCTGTTAAACATTTAGAAGCATTTCATAGAACTACATGATAAAAAAAAATCATGTGAATTCTTATATAAGCCAGTGGTATCCAAATAAAAACTTTACTCTTGGACATGGACATGGACAAAAAGTTTTCGTGAGGTTCCAAATAGGGCTAAGAAAGCCCTTTACCCTCAGTATGGATATAAACTTTACTCTTCAATTATTGTTGTTAACTTGAGTTTTCTCTATGTATGGGCATTCTCCCTGTGATTACCCTACAACACCGGTTCAACAGAAACTACAAGTGCAGATGGATTCACAATAAATTCACTTTGATTGAAAAGAGCATCTTATTTGTTTTTCATAAAATTAGAACATTAAAAAAACACTAGAATGGGGATAAAATTAAACAATGTGTGTTTAAAAACTATACACACGATCCACTTGACAAATATCATCAACAAAACAGTGATTAGAGTAAAAACGATGCCCATGTTCATAGTGATGATCACATCAGTTCTCTTTAGATTGATGATGATCTACTAATTTTATCGAAAAATATGTCACCTCCTTTTTAATTTGATTGTGGTTATTAATATGACCTCAATTTGTCTATTTCCTCGAGTTTGCACTCAAGTGACTCTTAAGTTACTCTTGAAATTTTCTGTTTGTTTGAAACGATTGGGTATTTTCCTAACTTTGTTTTGAGAGTCATTCACTACCGGCGAAAGTGAATTGCGCTCTTCGCTATGTACTGCATCGCTATGTACTGGAAGAAGTGAAAAGCCCGTGCCGCCATTTGTGTTTGTCTAGTACAAAAGTGTTTTTAAAAATATAGTTGTTATTAACATTAGACAATTATCACATCCGTTTCTGCAATTCTTGCTACTGTACTTTTTACATCTTGTTAACTGTGTTGTAATTAATATCAAGGAAAATAATGGAGAAGTATGTAATTGCTCTATCTTCGATCTGATTACTATGTTGTTCTTTGTTGTTTTATTTTTATATACTGTTGAAAACTTTTTATTCTAGATTTCAGTCATTTTTAAGAGTTTTCACTGTGAAATGTATCCAAACAATTGATTACATTCTGTTTATGTAACTAGATTTGTGAAGGTGATTTTTTTTCAAAATGGCGCGTCGCAGAGCGTCGTCATCTAGAGAAGCTTCTTTCTTTGTTAATCTCTATTCTTGGTGTTGTACTATGAATGAATATTGTAGGTATTTCTAAGTAGTGTTACCATACTAAACTTGATTACCCAAGGATTTTGTCGTGAAAGTTATGTTTTCTCTCAATTTTTAGCATTGGGTATTGGTAAAATTGGAATGTATGATAACATGTCATTTTGTGTATCTGGAAGCGATTAAGTGTTTGCCTATTTGTTTAAAGTGTACTCTTAAGTTATTTAGTATATAGATTGCTTGAATGTCATTGACTAGACTGGTGGATGTTTAAAAATAAATGGATAAAATTCATTTTTGTGTAATTTGGAACAATCACAATTAAGTTTTCATAAATATATTAATTTTTAAACGGCAAATTATCGTAAGTGGAGTAATTTTTCGCATATTTGTCATGTGTACATTCATTTAACATTTTTATCTAGCGATAAACAGTGCCTCAAATATATTTAGATCTTCTATTTGCTGTTTGGTTTGGAATATCTTTAATCTTCTATGATGATTTGTTGGGCTTCCAGAGGCTAGATTATTTTATCCTTGTTTTTGAGGTGTGTTGCTATGCGTATCAGCATTTGTTGCTGTTTGGTAATGATAATAAATTTTACACCATGGATCGGTAATGGCAATAAAATTTAGTCCTCTTGTAGGAAATGATCAGAGCACTCCCAACTACACTTTTTTTTTCAATCCTGTGAAAAAGTTATTGAAATGATGGTAGGTAAGGCTTCAAATTAATGGCATCTATGAAAAGCATTTGTCAGTGCTGCCTTATATGCTGCTGTTCTTCAATGCTATAGTGATTTTTACAAGGGTAGTTTAATAAACCTGGGTCTCCTAACCATGAAATCTGAATTCTACTAACTTATTTATATCAGCAGTGTAAAGAGCTCTCATTTTTATGAATTCCATTCTGCATTGTTTGTTAACCAGTATTTAATATTAATTCTTTTAGATGGAGAATACTTTGAAATCTTTTGTCCTCTATATTACCATTAATTGCTGCAGGGTTTATCTAAACTTAAGTGTTAGTCTATCTTCAATATAAGATAAGAGTAAAAGTGTTATTTGTTATGTTTGGTTCTGCTAATAATTTATGGATGTTAAGTTTTTTTTATTTATTTATTCGGGACCTTCAAGGCTAAAAATGATGGAACAGATGTATACGCTCGGGCATCACCAATTTGGCGAAAAGTTGGTGCCAAAATCCCGTTCGGAGACCTGTTAGGCTTAAACTGCGAAATGTAAACAATAAATTGGAAAACAAACTTACTGCTGGCTTTATGAAACTCGTAGGTGCACACGGGATCTTCGCTTCGCTCAGATGCCCTTGCTTCACTACGCTATGCTGTTACGCATCCGTCCAAAAACATTACAGAAAATCCCCAGCTGCTGGCTTCGCTACATATCGCTAGCTGTAGTACAGTAAAAAAACAAACTTCTGCTGGCTGTAGCGGTCAGTAAAACAAAGCTTATCGCAAAAAAATTTTTTTAGATACGATCTGATCTTAAAATCCTCCCTGCCAGAATATAAAAACTGCCAAACAACCATCAGATTTGGCGAAAAATTGCCCCATGGCATTTGTTGCATATACAACATCTGTACCAAAATGATCTTTGATAGATTTTAAAGATTTTTAGATCATTGTAGATTTTCATTGACTAGTTTTGAATGCACAGAAGTATGTAAGACAGTATTTGGACTGTTCAGTAACATGGGTACTATCTTACCACCATGAGCTTTGTATTCTGCACTACTGAGGCGAGATGATTATTTTCCTTTTTCTATTTCTTGACTATATTTTTAGATCTTTTAAACATCCAGAAAGAGAATTTGGGACAGATGTAGTATACGCAACGGGCCATCGCCAATTTGTCAAAAAGTTGGTGCCAAAATCCCGTTTGGAGACCTGTTAGGCTTAAACTGCGAAATGTAAACAGTAAATTGGAAAACAAAGTTACTGCTGGCTTTATGAAACTCGTAGGTGCACACGGGATCTTCGCTTTGCTCAGATACCCTCGCTTACGCATCCGTCCAAAAACATTACAGAAAATCCCCAGCCCGGTAGCTTCGCTACATACTGCTGGCTGTAGTACAGTAAAAAAATGCTTCTGCTGGCTGTAGTGGTCAGTAAAACAAAGCTTATTGCACAAAAATTTAAAAAATATCCGATCTTAAAATCCTTCCTGCCAGAATATATAAACCACCAAACAACCATCAGATTTGGTGAAAAATCGCCCCTTGGCGTTTGATGTGTATACTACATCTGTACCTAGAATTTTACTGCAGTGCCTTATCTATAATTTCATTCTGAGTAGTTAATCCTCTCATAAATGAATGTTTATATATTATGAAAAATCCTTAAATCTGATTTCAATTATACAAAAATATTTATATCATCATGAATTCTTTATTTCTGAGAAGGTTGAATTTGGAAAGGAGTATGCAAGTATGTCTTATGATGAGAAAGAAAGTATGTAGACTCTTGCGTAAAGAAAAAGATATTAAAAATGGTGTAGTTATTTAAATGAATTTTTCACAAAATTTGTAAATAGGGAGAATGATAAAAATACTAATATGACATTGTGATGGAGTTCATATGTAATTTATACAATATTACTGTGTTAATAAGCAATCTTTGTCATTTATTATAATCAGTTACAGTTAATGCATTTTTAAGTTAAGTGGTACTGATTTTTTTTCTTCCTTTTTTTAAGGTCTCGCAATGGAAATTTTTTCTTCAGTTTCAAACTTGTATTTTTTAAATTGTCTTCTTACCTGACCTAGCATTCATCTATGAATTGTGTACCTAAAAATGTTGATTGTGTCTTTTGTAATTTTTATTAATTTTTTTCAATCAGGATAAAGGAAGAAAATGAAGATTTTGATCCATTTGTACTTCGAGTACGAGGTCTACCATGGTCAGCATCAAAAGATGATATAATAAAGTTTTTTGAAGGTGAGGCAAAAGCATTTTATTCCCTTTGAAAGTAATGAAAGACTTATAGTGATAAAAGAAACAAAAGCTTAATAGTATCTTTTACAGTTACTTCTCTAATTTAATCTTCATTACTTTGTAAATCCATAAGCCAAAAAAGTTAAAGTTACTGAAATTACATTTATTTGTTCTTTCCGAAGAAGAAAAACACGTTCTAATTCCTGATTCTGTGTAATCTACATTGTACTAAAGTCAAAACTCTGTAGACTACCAAGATTCAAGTTTCTTAACTTTTAGAAATTTTTTTTCTGAAATAGGTGCATAAATTTCATAAATAACCAGTTTTAAAGTTTTAGAGATTTTGTTCCTCTAAGGCATTTAATATCTGTATTTTAGGTTGCAAAATAAAAAATGGTGCTAATGGAATACATTTAACTATGTCTCGAGAAGGCCGTCCTAGTGGAGAAGCATATGTTGAATTTGAAACAGAAGACGACACTACCAAAGGCTTAGAAAAAAATAATGAACATTTAGGCAGTAGATACATCGAAGGTAATATGTCAAATTTTCATATCTCTTAAAGTGATTATTTTTTTAGTTTTATCATTCTTCTTGTATTTTATTATGCCATTAATAAATGAACATATCCGTGCATTGAAATATTATACAAAAAATTGGAATATTAAAGGTTATTAAAGTACCTCATATCAGAACATGTCCTTGAAGGGTTTGTTGTAAAATGTGGGGACACAATTGAGGCATATATTAAATATATAAGGTTTTTAAATAAGATGGAATGCACATGGAGCATTTTGAAAAATACTAGCATTTTTGGAAAAAAATTTGAAAAACATGCATTATTCTTCCATAAAATTCTTTTGAATTGCAAGAGTCTTCAGTGTAGTAAAGAAAGAGTATTGATTATTCTTATTCTGTATATAGAGTTGAAAATTGAAAAGTTTGAGGTTGAAGGTCCTTTGTCGCCTTAAAAGTTGAATTAAAAACACTTATATTAATGAAAAATCTTGCTTCCATTAAACAGTGAATACAGCAAACAGAGTCAGCTGCACTTTACAACTAGATCTGAACTATATATACACATACTCACATTTGCATATTACACAGTATAAATTACAGTTAAATAGACTGAAGATTCAAATACAATTAATATAAATTATGACGTCAATTCAGCTGTTGATATTGAAAATTATGTCACTGACCTTGGCAGAGGTAAGAATTTCGGCTTAAATAATTGGCAGTTTACAAAACAATGACAGGAGTGAGACACCTTAAAATATGAAGTTTCCTAACAAAAAATATTTTTGGTAAATTGCAATTAATTTTTCTCAGTTTGTAAACTATTTTTGTTGAAGCTTTCCTATTTTCCTTAGTGTGCATAGTGGAAAATTTGATTAACTATTAAATCTTTTATCCCTCATGCTTCAATATTACCTTGTTCTTGAAAGTTAGACAGGAAATATTACACTATGGCAATGCCTGCCTTTAAGGATGATGACCTGGAGCCAAGTTGCCTGGCATTACTCTGTGTCACACAGGTAGCTTATGAATGTGTGATTTAGCAGCAGAACGAGAAAATTGATTATTATTTTACGGTTAGATGACCTTAAAATCAAGATTTTTTATTGAGCTGTTAGTGGGTAATGCTGTTTTTTGGGGTGGGAAGTCTAGTACTCCTCTGGTTCCCCAGGCCCTCGGACCTATCAATCATGAATCACCTGAAGACCAGTCGCTACGTAGCAATACCTGAATACACAGTTGAGGTTTTATTTCCCAAGTTCGGTGCTTTCCATTGGTGTGGGGCTTGAGGATGCCGGTCAAACAGTACAGATCTGTCATCCACTCAAGGCACCTCAAGTCCCCTTGGGGGGTGGGGGAAGAATGAAATTTATGTTAGGCCAATATTTTCATTTGGGGTTATAGGTCATTATGTTCTTCATTTGAATATTTAATAGGACCAAAAACCAAATGGGATTGTACATTCATTTGTGTATTTTTTTTACCATAATTTTTCAAGTAGATGAGCTGCTGTATTTAAAATTCAATTTTGTTGTCTATGGAATATATGCTAGTGTGGTTTTATTGAAAAAAACATATCCAGATTTTTGCTTAAAAAAAGTTTATATATATGAATAATTAAAGTACTTTAGTCATCTGTAGAAACAGTTGAAATTTCTGTTGTACAAAAAGTAGAACTTCCAAGAAATAATGAAATATGCAATGTTTCAATTCTTGCTTTCTCAAATCTTAAAAGTTTCATATAGTTTTATTAATTTTTTTCCTGTATTTTAAAACTTAGTACTTTAATAAATTTTATATCTCTAAAGCCTAGTAATTCAAATTGACTCTTAACATTTCTTTTAAACAATTAAGTTTGAGAAACATAGATTACATATATTGCAGCGTGCTTCAGCACATGCACTTTCTATTTGTGATGAAAAGTCGCGACCCAGACTGCCTGACATGCATCAGGACATCTAGCACACTACTTAATAATGATATCCTGTGTTGTGTATGGGATTCAAATTTAATTCTGCAAAATTATTCTAGTTTTTCGTTCTAAACAAAATGAAATGGAATGGGCCCTTCGAAGATGTGGCTTAGATGAAGATGCCTTTGGGGATGCATGTGTCAGACTCAGAGGTTTACCGTTTGGCTGCTCCAAAGAAGAAATTGCTCAGTTCTTTACAGGTGATATATTTTATTCAATTATTGGTTGGATAATACTAATGTTTGGTTCAAAAATACATTTTCCATGCATGAACTTTTAATATATAAAAAAATTTGTTGCTTGAGTTTCTACTGTTATCTCTTATTTATATTTCTTATTAGTAATGTAGCACTTATAAGTGTTTTAACTTACATTAGGTTTCCCTATTTTACTTTTTGTAAATTGTTAGTCATAGTGTATAAAATCAACACACAAGATTAGGTGTCTTGTAATTTATAAACATCCTAACATTATTATATGCTTTATTAGAAATTATATTTAATATTTAAAGAAGTGAATATTTAAAGAAGTGTTAAACTTGGAAAATTTATGAAATTAATGCTTATTTTTTTATATATAAATGATATCTCTTAAAATTCTTAACTTTTGATTTGAATGAATATTCTAAAGGGAAGTTTATTAATAATTTGCTCAAACATGTGAAAAGTTAACTTAACTTTAAGTACTATTGTAAAATTAATTTTTTTTTTAAATACAAATATACATGTAATGAGAAATATTTGCATTCTTGTTGTAAGCATCCTGTGTGAAATTTGTCTATGAGAAACTTTTATGCAGGATTTCTTTTTAGCATGAAATTAAACTTTGTGTTCAGTAGGCTAAAAAAAACAAGCTGAAAATTCTTTGTTCATTAGGAGTTAATAATAAATAATTTGAAAAAATGCCAGAAAAGGCTAGTGTTGAAAGAATAACCTAGTATTGAAATGATTCTCCTAATGATTGCTTTCCATTTAGTTCTAATTTGTTAGTGGTATTGGGATTTATTTAATTAATTTCATAAACTGCTTTTATCATGTGTGTGTTTCCTTCTCTAATGCTTTGTGTCTAAGAATCAAGTGTGTTGTTAGTCGTACGGTTTCATATGGTGGTTAGTCAGTTGTTAGTCGTATGTAGTCAGCTAACTGTGGAATCATGTAGTGGTTCCTCATGCGTCTGCATATTTATGCATCTGCATGTTTGTCGTGTTTCAAGAAATCAGCATATCTATAAAATATTGAAACTTTTAATATTTAAAGTAGTATTTATACATGCAAAAATTATATGCATCTCCATGTTATCAGTACTCTTGGAATACTACGTCTTAAAAGCCTTTCAGTATGACTGCTGGATAAATCATAGATGGTGCAATTTTCATGAAACATATAGTTTGTTTCTCTAACTTCTAGCTGTGTGAGAAAATTATAATGGTTTGATTTATTGATAATTTAAAGCTTATATCTTGCAACAGTACTTTGGATTGTTTAACCTTCTTGAAATGCAATATTTTCCATGGAAATCTTTATTTCAAAATTTCATTTCAAAACTTATTTAATTTGCCTGTGTGCTAGTTAGTTCTTATAGACAGTTTAAAGATCAACACGTTTATTGCTCGAAACATCAGATGTCTTACTAAGAAAATCAGGATGATAACAAGTTTTGATTGAATTTTTTGGTATATAATATCAGCTGATAATGATAGAGCTGCAGTTACTTCTTTAGAGCGGAGGGTTTTTAGTTTTTCTCTCTCTCTCTCTTTTTTTAAAAAAAATAATGCGGAGGCACTAGTCGCGAAGACATTCGCCTATAATTCACCGCAGTTTTGCTTGCCACTTTATTATGGGGGTGCCATATAGGCGGGCCAACATTGCTCCCTATGAAGGGACGACACAAACGGAGGCATTTTAGTGGTGCTTCGCCAGGATTTGATCTGAGCACCCTCAGCACTGAAAACCAGCGTGCTGTACCACAAGGCCGCCACAGCCGTTTTTCTCATTTTGAGTACCTGATTTTGCTCTAGTGGATAGATGCATGTTGTCATTAGTATAATGTATTAAATATGGTTGTTAGTTTTCTAAAAAATAACTTGAATGCAGTAGGATTGTGTAACCATATTATTCACAAGGTTGTTTTTCATGTGTTCTTTATTCATATTCTATTGTATATGGTTAATTTATAAAAAAAATTATGTAAGCATTATTTAATTTAATATTGCTTAATATTTATAACTTGGTTGTGAGAATATGAATTAGTTTTAAAGTTTCTAACAAATTTAAGAATATATCAGAGAACTGTTTAGTTAATCTTATGTCAGATGGAATAATGTTAGTAAGTGCTAACTGTTAAATTATGAGAAATTTATCTGTTTGAATGATGTTATTGAGGCATAGTAACCAACATGTTTTGCCACTCTTATTTTGTTGTGTAAGCATGTTGTAATGATGTGTTATTTTATGCATTTTGTACTTGCATAACCCAAATAGCAGAATTTGTTTTCTGTTTGATCATACTGTAATTTTTAAAATTTGCTGCACACAAGTCTTACATTGGTGTTATAGGATTGTGTTTTATCATCTCTCATAAAGGAAGAATGTTTTGGTTTGATGGTTCGAGAGAAGTCACCTCCTGTTATCTACTGGGGTGTATAAAAAAAAAAAATTTGGAAATTTGCTTGAGAGCTTTGAATTTTTAAGAATATTTTAGGAGTTATAATTTAAAGGAAAATGTCCTTGGGCTTGCTTAATCTCACAGATTGCATTTGCTTAAGCACTGAATCTGATAGTTGCTCATACTAAGTCATCACAATCTGAAAACTAGAGTGAATGTTGAAAGCTAATAGTTTCTGTTAAAACTGTAATTTTATGAAGATAAATGAATACTTATAATTTAAAGTTTTTAATTTAAATTAGCTCCTTTTTGTATAATTTTTTATAAAATTATTAGTAAAATATGATGCATGCATGGATGTACACCCAAGCATAATTCATTGTAAAACTTGGGGTGTAGATTATTAATTTTAGTGAGCAAATTTTATTGTGAAATAATTTAAATGAATAGGCTTTGTTGTTGACTTTTTGCTATGAGTTAGCCCCTCTCCCCTCAGTTTTTTAAGTTTCAAACAAAATGAGTTTTTGAAAGTTTAGAAATGAGTACAAAAGAAATATTTATGGATATCCCCCCCCCCCCAAATAAAAAAAAAAAGTTACCCTTACTTTTCTTTTTGCTTTTAAAAGTTTCAAATTTTTTCTTTGTCTTGGGTGTCTATTGCTTCAAGGCTTTTGAGTTATTCTGTAATGGCATATTAGATTAAAATTTTCAGTAATTATAAAAAGTATATGAACATGAAAAAGGGTTCTAACATACATTTTAAGACAGTTTGCAAATTTACCATTAGGAAAATTTATTTGATTTTCGAGCAGCATTCCCTTTTGATTCTCTTTTGTTATTAAATTTCCAATAATACTGTCCTAATTTGGTTAAACTTATTGTTATATCAGTTATTTATTTTCAAAACCTGTAAAGCTCTGTGTGTAACACATTGAATCCAACCAAGCAATCTTACATTGAGTAAGATTAATCTAAATTGTCACTGAGTATTCCTGACTTTTTTAAGTCATGCATTTTTGTGAAGTTAGTGGCTTTGGTAGAGGTGTTTTAAAAAAGTCTTTAAATAAAAATATCCTTAATTCTCAAAGAATTGATTATTGTGGTTTAATTTTAAAGATGGTTAGTCAATCATTTATCTCAGTAGCAAAGGTTTTTTTCCTTCTGAGAATTTACACCTTATTGAAAAATTATAACTAAGTGTAATACAGAATTTCTTGAGTATTTTGGTTAAGTTTTTAAACATTTATTCTTCAATTGAAGTCTTATTATAGTAATTGATATTAAGGAATATGTTCTATCATAATTTGCTTTCACATTATTTCTCATATTAATGTATGTCTTATTTTTGTAAATAACAGTATAGAGGTTGTTTATTGTGATGCTAATTAAAATTTATTTCAGCTACAGTTAAAGCTACAAGTCCTCATACCAGTTTCTTTCATTTTTTTGCTCAAGTTTGTTTATTTTTAGTGTTCTATAATGGGTTGGATTTTAATTTAAAGGGTTGGAGATTGTCCGAAATGGGATTACCCTTCCAACTGACTACCAGGGGAGAAGCACAGGGGAGGCTTATGTACAGTTCGCTTCTCAAGAAATAGCAGAAAAGGCGATGGGGAAACACAAGGAAAAAATTGGGCACAGGTTGGTCAGAGGCCTGGGCGGGACTTGATCCGTCAACTGGGCTATTTATGTATTCTTATAAGTATATTATGTTTTTTATTCCTTATGCATTTATGGTGGTTTATTAAAGAGGGCTATTTTAAGTGCCTCGGTGATGGAAATGGCAATTACTATTCATGGTGAACTCTAGTTAAATGGTGTGAATTTGGTTATATTTCTTCTAAAAAAAATTATTTTGACCATTATCTAAGGGTACAATTTTAATTAACACTATAATTTAGATGGAATAAACAACCATTTCCATCACACTTTTAAGGTAGTTGAGAATTAAAATTTTCCTCTGCCACAGATCTGTGTTATGAATGTGTAAGAATCTAAATTTGAATAAGTTATCATTTTAGTTTATATTAATTTGTAAAGAAATTTTTAAGTTCCATTGGGTTTTTATGATTTAAAAATTCTTTTTTTTTTTTCTTTCTTTGGGAAGCTTAGATATTCTGAAACATTAATATCTGCTAAATATTTTTTAAAGGAAATTCTTGCATTATTATTATTTTTTTCTGAATAAAATGGGCTTAGCATCTGCATTTTTGTGGGTTATTATGGTTTATTATAATCAAAATTATTTTTCCTTTTAGGAAATATATTAAAAAATGAAGTACTTCTCTTTTGTTAAAACATTTTTCTTCATTTTCATTTATGATGTGAAAGTTCTCAAACATTAACAATATTGGTTGTGATTTCTTAGTTACAATATTAGTTTAGCAATATTTTGAATAGTTTTCAGACTTTTTTTAATGTGAGTATAGTTGTATTATAATTATGTTTTTAAAGATTTTTTTTTTTAAGCCTTGATTATATTCAGCATACATTTTCTTAGTTTAAAGAATTACATGCAAAATTCTTGGTGTAATTTCTAGTTAAGTTTTGATCTTCTGTACCTTCTATCAAATGATAAATTCAAAATTTTGTTCTGCAATTTAATTTCTTTCTATAGTTTGTTGGTAATTGAAGTGCTTCATATAATCAAGATTAAAATGTGCCTAGATTATTAATCACTGAAAGTTCTTAGTATAGCCATGTTCTGAATTTGAAATATTTTACAATTGTGACTTTGAATATTATTTTAAGCCATGGTCAGTATTTTTTATTGTAATTTCTACCATTTTTCATGGGTAATAAAAGTTGTTTAAATTTTAACTTTTGAAGAACATTGTAATGTAGCAGTTTTAGTCGAGCACCAAATAAAACTCTTATGTGTACATACATTAAGGTCCTACAGTCCATTTGAATTGCGAAATTGGTGTTAGTAGTTGAGCTTTTAACGGTAGTTTAAGGATATTAAATCATGTTCAGTCTTCTCTTGTATATTACATTAGCTGAAATTTAGCAAATTAGTTATGAAATGACTTTGAGTGGAATGCTTAATTCTCATTTTTGTGCAATATATTGCTGACACAATTTTAGACGTAAATGTCTTAAGTACTGTCATGAAAGTCATTAATGTTTGAGTAGAATATGTAAGAGAAAAATGGAGAGTTATGATAATTGGGAATAACAACAGCATGCAGCTTTTCTCACTGAAACTTTCTGATATTTTGAGAATTTCATGTCTTTAAGATTTACACTAAGATTTTACTGTTATAAAGGAATCAGTTGTAGTTTATCAATTATTTATTTTCTAGGAGCCTAAAATCCTATTATGAATTTAGTTAGTGTTAAAAAATGGGAGAATCCTGTAAAATGTTAGTTGTGAATTAAGTTCTTTGTTACTCTTTGGAATAGTTATTATTAATAGTTATTTGCATATTTTCAATCGGAAAACACCAGTGGTAGCTGCTTAGTAGTTTTAAGTATAACAGTGAGAGTTATTGTAGAAATTTTGAATCATCCGTAATTGAAATGTCTTACGTTCTGTGTTTGAATGGTATGTTGCAGGTAGCAGAGGTAGCTGATAAGATATTTCTCTTACCTTTGTTCCTTTGGAGTTCCCCCCCTCTCTGTTTACTATAGATTATTCAATTATCATATGTTCCTCTGAACAAAACTCTATTTTACATCATCTAACTTTTGTTTATTTAGCCTGTCTTCAATTATATTTTGTTCACTAGTAGCCATTGTTGCTGAATCCCAGCACATGACACTAATTTTAAGGTTTGGAGTTTTAATCAGTACAGTTATAGGAATGATAAAACTGTATTGAAGGTTTTTAGTGTCCTTGCATGTGTCTGAATATGACTTGTTTCATCTTCATTTGTGTCAATATGTTCTGTACTTAACCTTTTAATAGGGCATTGCTGTATGTTGAACTTCAATAAACAATTTTTGCAGTTGACATTCTGACATTCATTTGCAGAAATTAGCATATAAAGGCTTTAAAGGAGAAAGAAAAAAATATAAATATTTATATGAAAAAGGAAAGTGTTGTTAATAAGTTATTTTAAACTGCAATAAATATGGTGATATTTATTATATTAAAAATAAAACATACCATTGTTCTAGTGAAAAAGGCATATTCTTAAAAATAAATAAATAAAAAATCTCAATGACTGGAAAGTGTCTGATCTCTCAGAGAAAAAATATTTTTGCACAATCCCCAAAACATAACTTCAAATCAAAATATTAGACAACAAAACAAATTTGAAAAAGAAATATAGAAAATTTCACTGCTAGCAGCTTGATAAAATCTGAGAAAAAAAATGTAAAGGTTCTCAGCATATCAGTAATGAATAGCTTTGTCATTAGATTGTAGAGGAGATATCAAAAATCATAGAACTCTACAACTACTAAATAATAACACTAACAAATTTTCATGATAAAAAATGGAGCATCCTTTATGGTATAATTTGTTCTTCTATAATAATTTAGAAGGAAATCAAAGTATCCTAACTTAAAAAAAAAAGTTGTAAAAGTGTCTGATTACATATATCAATATTGAAAGCGTTACCAAATCATGACAAATTTTGCCAGATGATAAAATTCTGATGAGTGAAATTTTAAATGTGAGATCAAATATTATCAATCAAAATATAAGTGTGCTGATTACAATAATTTTATTTTTCAATTGATTATTCATGCTTCATGTATGTTATTTTCTGATGAGAAAAGGAGAATGGCCAAAGAAGCAAAAGATGATGAATAGAAGTAAAAAAAATGATAAAAGCTAAAGTTTGGGTATTAAAACAATCTAAGTTTAAGTCATCTAGCAATCTTTAGATTGCTTTTTCAAAGAAGCAAAGGAAAAACAGAGCTAAGTGTAGGGGGAAAAATTGTTCATGGAGGATGCAGAAATATTGAAATATGATCGTGAACAAAAGTCTTTCTAACATAGTAATTTAGTTAAAAAAATAGACATCATTAATAGATATTGTCCTATTAAAGAAATAACTTTAAATGCTTATGAATAATGTCTGGCTGCATGTGTGATCAAGAGTTTTCACATCAGAACTATGCATTTTTTAATGTTTTTCTTATGTTTCCATTCAGTTTTATTTTCATGTATGCATTCATTTTACCTTAAGATAATTAGTAAACAAGTCATACATAATTAAAATTGGCTGTTAATTAGTAATTTCTTATACCATCTTTAATTAAATTTTGATAGTAAACTATGAATGGTAGGATTCTATCTCCCTTTTCTTTTTCTACTGCAGTGCTACTATTTTATAATTTTACCTTATTTTTGATGTGTTTTATCAGTGGCAGCTGTGTTACAAACTATCTTATACAAATATATTTATATATAATAAATATTATTTAAGGGGTTGCTATAGTTTTGTTCATTTTATGGATTATAATGTATTAATTTTGTTACATCGGAATACCATTTTCCCTTGTTAGTAGGCTTATGATGTATGCTTTATCAAAAAATAATTTGTGTATTTGTTGTACAGAAAGTTTAAAAATATTTTAAACTTTCTATACAACTTCTGCTGTGAAAAACTTCTGCTGTGAGTATAGTATCTGTTGAGTATTGATACTTTCAAATTGTATTGAAGCCATTGCATTATGGTTGATGCCAAGTTTTATTTCTGTTATTTGAAACCATAAAATTCCTCACAAAGTTTTGTTTTATGTGGATCATTATCTCTACCTTTTAAAAATTTAAATTGATTTTGAATAATTCAATTTTTCAATTGAATACTAATTTGTTCTTGAAAATAGCTGTTTCAGGAGAAAATTTTAGTTATGTTATTGTGTCTTCTTTGGTTTTAAAGTTTGGTGCTGCATGGTATTTTGTTCATTTAGATTATTTTTCTGTTTTGATTATTTTCACTGTGTGTATGTATTTAAAAAAAAAGCCACTTTGATTTCTATAAACTTAGAATATTAATTTTTACAAAATGGTTAATTTTGTCTCCTAGTTCTCTTCTAAATAACTCTATTTTCTTCTAGAAGTACTCTGCTTGTTAATAATTCAAGGTTCAATAATCTTAACGAAGAAATTTAATCTATTTACTGAAATCAATATTAGAATGTTTGAGTAGTATTTCATGCTGTTTTTAAGAAGATATTTTAGAAAAGAAATCTTAGGGAGTAATCATTGAAGTTATGAACATTCAGAATTCTGGATGCTGTAAATTCATCTTAGCTAAAATTTTTGTTCTTGTTACCAATATGTGTAGTGATTTTCTTCTAGCTATTAAGATTACTTATTTTATATTGTCATGTGACAGTGCTGGGCTAACATCTGTTGCAAAGAAAAGACTGTAACAGTACAATGGTCACAGTTATTCATGTTGTTATACCATGTTAACTCTCATGACAAGAGATTTTTAGGTTTTTTAAATCTCATTAGTTTTATTTGCTAAAAAAAATGAATAAATTAAAAGAATTTTTTTATATATATTAATTTGGGCTGTAGCTGAAATTTGGAAGCTACTGTTTCAGAATCTAATCAAATGAAAAATTAAGGTTTGGAAGACCGTCTTGTGAAGCATCATCTTAGAAACACCAGTTGAAATTTTAACATTAGAAAATATTCCATAAAATGTTCTAAAGTTGTGTAATTCACAGGTATAGATTCTCATGCTGCTCATTTTTAGCTATTTTAAAATTATAACAAAGATGCTTAAAACATATTACAACTGAAGGAAAATTCACCCTATGGCAAGAATTTTGTCGGTACTATATTGTTACAGACATAAATTTGTGCTGAATAAACAAAAAAGTTTGGTTTATATTATTATAAATAGTTTAAAATTTAATACTATAATTTCAATTAATTGCCTATTTAACTAGCTTTTTCAACATTCATGTATGTAATTAATTATATTATGCAGCAGCAAAGTAGCAAACAAAGTAATGCATTTTATATGATAAAGAGAATTTTGTTATGATAATAATTTCGCAAAATCAGCGTTTGTATTTCTGTCAGTATTGAACATAGAAAGAAGTTATTTGTATGTGTGCTCCTTAATTCAGTTTAAGAAATTGCTTATTTATTGCTTTGCAGATTATGCAAAACTGTTAATTAGTGGTTTTTATGATGTAGCTGAACTCTTTAAGCTGTAGTATTGTTCTGGGTTTTAAATCTTTTCTAATACTGATCATATATTAAATGTCAGTATTTGTTTTCTTTCAGCACTTACTTGAAAGATTAGTGTTTTTAGTTTGTCACGGTTGATATTTTATATTATTAACTTTTGACTTTTAGTAATTTTTTATCCATCTTGCAGGTACATTGAAATATTTAAAAGTAGTTTGCAAGAGATCCGATCAGCCATGGGCATGGGACCTATGCGTATGAGGACGATGGGGGGATCTAATCGTATGAGTCCTTATGATAGAATGGATAGACCTGGTGCATTTGGACGAGGAGGTCGTGGAGGTTAATATAAGTCTTATTTTACTGTAATGACATTTAAAGTATGTATGCTTCTATATATGTTTTTATGGATTTAATTTTTTTCATTTTACATATTATATAGGAGCTCGTGGACGAGGTGGTCCAGTTGGAAATTTTGGTGATCGAGGGGGATTTAGTGACAGAATTCGTGATACTGGCCATAATGTACACATGCGTGGTTTACCATTTAGAGCTGTTGAACGTGACATTTTTGAAGTAATTTTTTTTGTATGATTTAATTATGGTTAATATATATTTTAAGATAATGTCTATTTTCTTAATTTTTTCTCATTCTTTTGTAGTTTTTTGCACCAGTTAAGCCTGTTGCTGTTCGTATAAAATACGAACCCAGTGGACGCTCTTCTGGTGAAGCTGATGCCATGTTTGCCTCTCATGAAGATGCTGTGAGAGCAATGAAGAAAGATAAAGAAAAAATCCGTAAGTTTTCAGATTTCATTTTTTGTATGATGATTTTGTCACTTTATCACTGCAAAGTTACTCCCAGATGCCTTTAAAAGGCTGTTTTAAAAGTTTGCTAAGGATTAACTGTAGGGGATCTCAAAAAAGCTCATTGATGTCTTATAATAGCCATAATTGTTTTAAGTCATATAAAATCACACCCTTTCCCTATTAAGCTGAGCAGTATTTACTTTTCTTTTCAACCTTAAAAGAGTTAATGGTAAATCTATTAGATTGTATATTGTGAATAAGCAAAAATACATATAATTTGTCTTATCTGTATGATATTAATTTTTTTATTGTTCACAGTAGTGCAGGTATATGTTAATATTTTTTTATAAAAAATTTTGTTTTCTAGTTAAAAAGCAAAAAAAATTTAACTTTTGAAGATCATTTTGATGAATTTTTAACAGGAATGATATTTTCATAATTAAATTCAAAATATTTGAAAGTATTCAAGCTATTGTAGTGCATTTGAGGGTAAGAGCCATTAAAAAAAGCCATGAATAAATCTTCAATATTTTGTTCTTAGTATCATGATTATTTAATTTTTGAAAATATAAATACTTAAACTTTTACTGTAATACATAGGCATGAAAGATTTTCAGAAAAATAATTCCTTTTTAATCTACAGCTTAGGGCATTGTTTGGAATATGTTAAGCTGTATGCCCCACCTCCCAAAAAAAGTTTACATTGGCATTCAAAAGGCTTTAATTTTAAATGATATGTGTTTGAATGCTCTTTGCTTAGTTTACTGGGTTTTTATTTGCTCTCTGAAGTTTTTATTAGCTCTTTTACAAAATAGTTTTTCTTTACAGAAATTCATTCTTTAACAAAATATTTTTTCTTTGCAGAACATCGCTACATCGAATTGTTTTTACAGTCTGACCCTGATCAGTTTAGGCCTGAAGGCATGGGTTATCCTGGTGGCCCATCTCAATTTGGTCGTGGTGGACGACCGTTTATGGGTGAATCTGATGGCTTCGGTCCTATGGGTCCTGACAGAGGTGGATATGGGCCTGGTATGGGTCCTGACAGAGGTGCTTTTGCTTCTGGTCCTGCAAGAGGATATGGTGGAGCTGGTGGTGGTGGTGGTGGAGGTGGACCTGATAGAGGATTTGGAGGAGGTTATGGTGGATCAAGTCCTGGAGGACCATCTAGAAGCGGATACATGGGTGCTGGAGATAGAGATTATGGTTTTGGACCAGATAAACCTTTTAACCAGAGTGGAGAGAGAGGTTTTGGAGCTGGTGGAGCTGGTAGAGGCTTTGGCAGTGCTGGGGAGCGAGGTTTTAGTGGTGCTGGGGCTGAAAGGGGTTATGGAGCATCAGGAGACAGAAGTTTTGGTGCTGCTGCAAGTGATCGTAGCTTTGGAAACTCAAGTGACAGAGGCTATGGTGGTAGTCCTGGAGAAAGAGGATATGGAGGAGGTGCTGCTGATCGAGGCTATGTGTCAAGTGCCAGTGATAGAGGATTTGGTGGCAGTGTCACAAGCAGAACATTTGGAGGTTCTCAGACAGAGCGATATGGAACTGAAGATCGTGGTTATGGAATTTCTGAATCGTATAGAAATGGCATGGGGAGCAGCTCTATGAGTTCAAGTATGAGAGGAGAGTCAGCATATGGTGAGTAGCGGCTCTTTTGAGTTTATTTTTGGATTTCCTTAGAAAATTTGTAGATTAATTTTCGATTATTTGAGCTTATATTTTGCAGTGCTTAGCTCTTTATTTTCTTATTAATGTGTTTATATAATATATATATAATTTCAATATACAGAATACATTTCTATTGCTTACTCTAATCAAGTATTCTAATCAACTAGCCGCTGCGCAACCAGCATAGTTCTTTTTAGTTTTATATTTTCTTTTGCAAAACAACTCAGCTGAAAGTAATATGTAAGGAATGTTACCATTACCTGTCATCATAAATATGTTGTTAAGGGATATTCTCCTTAAGGCTGATTCTAAAACATAGTGGTTAAAAGATTCCATTACATCAGAACAGAGTTTAAAGATAAGACTGAGAAACCAAACACCAATGATTTTAAAAATTACATCCCTCTCTGTATGTACTATTTTTCAAAATTAAGATGTCTACACTTTATCATTACATCAAATAAGTAATTGTTGGGGAAAATGTCCACACAAAATGTCCTGCACAAGACTTCAGAATTAAAGATCTTAACATACTGACTCCTCATTGAATGATTATGTGTGATTAGGGGTGCTTTTTTAGTTTTTTAAAACATTTTGCCATTTTTTTTCTTTAATTGTGAGGTAAAATATATAAACCCCTTACCTATGACATATATTTCAGAAAAATGCACCAAAAATGGAAATATTTTTTTTGTGCTTAATTTTGTGCATTATATCATTAAAAAGGTTAGAAAATGGTTATTTTTTAAAAATACAAAATTTTAAATATATAACTACTACATTTAATTATTTGACATGTGAAAAATTAATGGATATTTTATTCAAAAATTTTCAATTATAGCAAAATAAATCAAATGGCATTGTAATTTTAAAGCTAAATACTATAAACTAATGTTAAACAAAATGCGAATTTTACAAAACCTTTACCGTATGATATATACAAAAACATGGCACTGCACACAAGCCCACTTCATACTCTTTACAATAAACTAATTAAAAATAATTATTACAATAATTGCAATATTATTGTAATACTATTATATTACTTTACAATTATTATATTACTTCACAATAATTCAATAATAAGGATAGTGAGCGGTTATTACAAATTCCGACTAACATTGCGAAACACTCATTCCCAATTTGCACCTTTATAACTGACCACACCTCCATTTCTCACCAATGAAAAAATGAAGAAAAAATACTGCTATCTATTGTGAAAATCGCAGAAAAGAATTGCTAATTTTTCTCCTGTCTGAACTGAGCTAGGGCATCACAAATATTGCCCATTGCGGTTGTCCGAACTGGGTTCAGGTGTCACTGGTAAGGAGTTAACAAGATTATATGAAAACAGAAGAGAAGTAAAATTGTCAATGAATATTGTAGCTTGATAAAAGCTACAATTTTAAACAATTTTAAATTGTGTTCCCACAATAGTTAAGCTGATTTAATTACATGTAGATTTTTATAACTTTTCTAACCGAAGTTAATGTTATTGAACATCACAAAAATGTGCATAAAGCATTGTATCAACCTGTTTTCATTGAAAATTTGTCATATTAAAAAAACCTTGCTTTCTTAAAAGAATCCTATAAAACTTTAATACCACTAAGAGTTATGTATTATACTGAAATTGCTGATATTTTCAAAATGAAATTTGTCGTAATACTTAAGGAATATTTAGATTCTTAATATTTCTGTGATTCGATGTGAATTTCTGCTGATCATTTCCCCAAAGATTACACCTGACCGTATGTACTTTTCCCTTAAAATCCATTTAAAAAAGTAATTTTATATATTTCCTTTTTATATTATTTTGCAAAATTGTTAATTTATTTTGTTTTCTAGGTAATGATAATCGCACTAGTGAATCTGAATATTATGGGTCTGGAAAGTTATTTGGGGAAAATAATTATCAGTCTTCTGTTGGACAAGGAATGAACATGATGGGCGCCACCACCTATCCAGGTTTTTAATATGGTAGATTTAGACTACTCAGATAACAAGGAATTTTTTTTTAAAGACAAATTGTGTAATAGTTGTCATCTGTGTCATGTCTTGACTGTTGTGTATTGTTAAGCAACCAGTATGTTATTCAACATTCATTCTTTTCATAAGTTTCTGAAATGTCAGCACACATGTTTCTCTTTTTTTTCTTCTTTTCTCTTTTAATTGTACATAGACTTCATGAATTATAACAAAATTGTAACAAGTCCTGTAGCATCAGGCTGAGAAGACTACATTCAGCATTGTATGAGAATAACAATAAATGTACACTTTATGTTAATGTGTCCCTTTATTTATATTAAAAAAACTAGTGGAATGGAAGGAGACCTAGTTTCTGTCACAAACATCAGAACCATAGAAACAGTTTTAAATACAATAAAAGTAACTTTTATTGGCATATTCAGATTCGTGATCCATGGATTCAGAATATTTTTGAAGTATAAATAAAAAGGTTTTGAAAAGTTTAAAGACTCAGTGCTCCTAATAATTTTTGAATGTTATTACTAAAGTACAAGGTCTAACAATAAAGTTCGGTGAATAGTCCTGTAACATTAACGTAGATGAATTATTAACGAAAGTTACCTTACTGTCCTTCGAAATAGTCACCTCCCATAACTATGCACTGCTGACATCTGCTATACATGTTCTGGAAACTTTGCAAGAAGTCTTCTTTTGGGATGGAGTTCAAAAGCCTTGTCACGATTCGTTGTATGTCAGGAACATCGTCAAATCTCTTTCCTATCAAAGCGAGTTTGAGCTGTGGGAATAGGAAGAAGTCTGGAGGATTGAGATCTGGCGAGTATAGTGGATGTTCAGTTTGCACCACCCCCTTTTTTGCCAGGAACTGTTTGACGATATTGGCTGTGTGAGGGCGAGCATTGTCGTGAACAAAAAACCATGAACCTTGTTGTGCGTACTGGGGTTGTACCCTGCATAGATGTTTCATGAAACGGGTCAAAATTTCAATGTACCCTTCATCATTCATTGTCGTTCCCTTGGGTAGAAATTCCTTGTGGATAATGCCTTGACTATCAAAAAAGGTGATGACCATTGCATACGTGCCAAGTGTTCCGTAAAAACTGTATTCGTTCTGTTTTTTAAGCTTTGTTACGAAAATACGTTTTCAAGCAAAAATGTCCTGTATTTTTACTTTCACAGCACCATCGCTTTTTGCCCCCTACATCATGTTTTTGAGATTCATATTTTCCCCTCCTAGCAGCTTACACTATACAAAAACTTCCTGGACAGCAAGCAGCTTCTACAACGTTAGAAAGAAAGTCAACATCGTGTGCTTCACCTAAACTAATAAAAAAAGTAAAGTTTGTCAGGTGCTTTACCCAACTCTGTAAAACAGTGAAAACCAACCTCGTGTGCTTCTCAAAAATCAGCAAAAAAATGTAAAATCACTTGCAGAGTTACCATCATCTACCAATAATAAATGCATATTGCGTTTATCAGCGGGAAGAAAGAATTTTTCTTACATTAAGCTCAAATCTTGATCATGCTTTAGCATTTTTTGTGAAAAATGCGATTGTCATTTATGAAACGTATAATGTGATGTTTCAAAGTGAAGAGCCGAAAATTCACAAGATGAGAAGAGAGTTCGAATTTTTTTGAATTGTTGGTGAGATTTGGGAAAATATCTGTTATAACTAGCTCTAAATGTAAAATTTGATGTACTTAAAAATCAGAAGGATGATAAAAGATTTAGTTAAAGGATCCAAAACATCAGAATTTGTCAAAGAATTGTCTGAAAGCGAACTTTTATAGTTCTATTCTTGTGTTGGAAAATATTATACAACATCTTGTTGCTCTTTTTTTTTTTTTTTTTTTTCCGATTCCATCGCGCGCTGTGTTCCTTATTTTTTTCTTGGGAGGTTGGCAGCTATGCTATTATTTTGATGCGTGATTTTTCTGCTCTGACCTTTTTCCGACAAGGTGATGCAGGAGAACGCCATTCCATGCTTTGCTGTTTCGTTTCAGGGTCGTACCTGAGACACCAGGACTCATCCTCAGTGACAATACAGTTCAAGAAGTTTGGTGTCGCATCCACCGTTTCGACAAAATCCTGTGAATCCTCTAAACGTGCATGCTTGTGATTGTCATCCAAGTGATGTGGCACAAGACGACAATACGTTTTTCTCATACCTAAATTGTGGGTAACAATTTGTCGCACGGAACAAACACACTAAACAAGCACTTTGTAAAACAAGTCTTACACGGAACACAAACGACGCTCAACTGAACAACGGTGGGGGCAGATGGTACGTGGCAGCGTTTTGTTTCGCCAGTGTTGCCAGATTGGCTGTTCTGACTTCATTCACCGAACTTTATTGTCAGAGGTTGTAGTTACAGAATGTGCATTAGTTATTTTTAAGTGCCAATGCCACTTTTCTGTCGGAAATTTTGTGATTAACGTTCTATTATATCCATTTTAAGTAGTATAGGGTCTTAAATTTCTTCTGCAAATTCATACAACAAACATGTTTGTTTGGATTCTCCATTAAACTGTGAGCATTATTTCCTTAATGTAGTGTAATAAAGTTTTCATTATAAAATTTGGGTCCAGGAAAACATTAAGTATTTCGATTACATTAGAATTACTTCCACTGTTTTTAAGCCAATTTCTGATCGACACTCCATAGTTTAACAGTGTGATTGGGCTAAATTGGAAATAATGAATATTGGTATAGGTGTTATGCTGAATTTCCTACTTATACGTCCTCATCTTTAGTGTAATTTCCACTAATTTGCAATTTTCTAATTGAAAACATTGAAAATCGAATGTATTTTTGTTGTTTTTACATAATTGCTACAGAATTTCCCTACATTTCTGGTTGTGAAATAGTTTTTATTTCTTCATTAGTTAAATGCTTACATAAGATTCTAGTGGGTAAATGTTTTTCAATGGGAAATTGGCAAAGATTCCTGATGTATAATTAAAGCTACTTCTATAGCATACGTGCCAAGTGTTCCGTAAAAAACGTATTTGTTCCGATTTTTTAAGCTTTGTTACGAAAATGTTTTCAAGCAAAAATGTCCCGTATTTTTACTTCCCTAGTACCATTGCTTTTTTCCCCCTTAGGCTACGGCCACACGTGCATGTGACATTTTTTCCCGCTGGGTCTTTTCCCTCAGCTTTAAAATCTACACAAACCGCTAGAAAAATAGGTCTGGTTCTATCCTCCCATCGGGCGACCTTGAGAATACGACAGATAACTCTCCCACTAGCGAAAGTAACAGCTACGTTTGGCCACCCCTATGTTACAGAAGCTTAACTGTATTTTGGTGCTTGTTTTCCCACTGCGGTTGTGAGGAAAAAAACGCTTGTGTGGCCGTAGCCTTACATCACGTTTTCGAGATTCCCCTCCTAGCAACTTACACTACACAAAAACTTCCTGGACAGCAAGCAGCTTCTACAACATTAGAAAGAAAGAGAAAGTCAACATCATGTGCTTCACCTAAACTAATAATAAAAAGTAAAATCAAGCTCATTTGCTTCACCAATACCAGTAAAGAAAATTTAAATTAATGTCAAGTCCTTCACCCAACTTAGTAAAACAGTTAAAACCAACCTCATGTGCTTCTCAAAAATCGGCAAAATCACTTGCAGAGTCACCATCATCTACCAATAATAATAATAAACGCATATTGCAGTGGGAAGAAAGAATTTTTCTTACATTAAGCTCAAATCTTGATCATGCTTTAGCATTTTTTGTGAAAAATGTGATTATCATTTATGAAACGTGATGTTTTAAAGTGAAGAGCCAAAATTTCACAAGACGAGAGGAGAGTTATCGAATTTTTTTGAATTGTTGGTGAGATTTGGGAAAATATCTGTCACAACTAGCTCGAAATGTGTATTTAATGTGAAATTTGATGTATTTAAAAATCGGAAGGATGATAAAGATTTAGTTATAGGATCCGAAACATCAGAATTTGTCAAACAATTGTCTGAAAGCGATATTTTACAGTTCTATTCTTGTGTTAGAAAATATTATACAACATCTTGTTGCTCTTTTTTTTTTTTTTTTTTTTCCGATTGTGTCGCGTGCTGTGTTCCTTATTTTTTTCCTGGGAGGTTGGCAGCTATGCTGTAGGATCAAATAATTTTTTCTGTCTCTATTAATCTAAAGTGATTGTTAGATACTTTGTAGATTAGATTGCTGAGTTTTAAATGAATTTTAGTGACTATCAGTTGATTGATATTTTGTTAATATTCCATTCAAAAAAAAATTTGTAATACAGTAGACGCTCGTTAATTCAAACTTTCGGTTAATTTGAACTAATCCAAAGTCCCCCAAAAACTTGTATTGGAGTTAATGTTAAAAATATCTCATTAATTAGAACTAAATTTTTATCAATTCGGTTAATTCGAACTAAATATTTGACAAAAAAATTTTCTTTTTCCTCAATTAACAGAGAAAATACACGCTATATTTATTATTTTGTGTGTCAAAATCACCTGTATTTTTTTTTCTATGTAAAGAGGCACATAGCCGCGTTCCTAGACTATTGCATTTCCAGTAAACGTTAGTGGCTATTTTCTTTATCAGTGCTTAACAGACAAAGCGATTTTCCATTATTTGTATCGATTTTCTTAGAATTTCAGAAAAACCAGTCTTTACTACAGATTCTAGGGAGCTGCGTCAGTTATGCCTGCAGTGCAGACATGTTAATGTGATTTAGTTTTTCTTCCTCAGTGTGTGATGTGAAAGTGTAAAAATTCAGGATGTCTACGCGTGGAAAGTACAAAACCCTAATTTTGGAGACAAAGGTAGAAATTTTAAAGAGAGTAGAGAATGGTGAATGTAAAACAAAGTTAGCAACTGACTATGGAATTAAAAAAAAATCTTGTCAACTTATTTGAAAAAGAAGGATTCAATTTTAGATTCATGGGAAGAATCAAAATTTTCTAGAGGAAGGAAATGCATCCCAAGAATATCTAGAAAAAGCTCTACTGCTATGGTTCCAGGATGTTAGATCTCGAAATTTTCCGATAAATGGACCCCTAGTGCTGACGAAGGCTGATGAATTGACAAGTCGAATGGGTATTGAAGATTTTAAATGCAGTGATGGATGGCTTTCTCGATTTAAGTCAAGGCACAATATTTCTTATCAAACTGTATGTCGCCAAAGCTCTGATGTAAACGAAGACGTATGCACTAATTTCGTTAGGAAACTGCCAGGGCTTTTCTCTACTTACCTGCCGCAAGATATTTTTGATGCAGCCATAATGGACTCTATTAAAACTCTGAAAGCATTGATTCAGATGGAACCTTCCTCTGAAAATGAATTGAAATGTTTACTTCAAATAGAGAAGTTGGCTGAACAATGTAGGCATCATAAACAAAACCAAACATCCACTTTACAGTTTTTCCCCAAAGTGTAATTCGTATTTTTAATAAAAGTTTACTTTCTACTGCATATCTTCTGCTTCATTTTATGATTAAGGCAAGTCTGTATTGCCTTTTAATATGTTAATTTTAGATAACATAGTATAATATATTTTCTGGGGTTATACATACTAGGAGATTTTTCTTCTTCAGTGATACACTTTTAAAGTTATATATTTTCTCTTAACATCGGATAATTCGAACTTTTTTCCGAGAACCTTTGAGTTTGAATTAACGAGCGTCCACTGTATATGTATAGGGTTTGATGAGATTTGTAGTTATAATTTTACTCACCTCTAAACTGGATTATCTATATCAGTGTGGTCCAACCTTTAGTTACCCGAGGGCCAATCAAACTTTAGTATAGGAATGTGAGGGCCAGAGACATTCCAGAAAGAAAACGAATTACATATTGCATTCAAAAACTTTTATTAAAATTTATATTAAAAGAAGTTTAACATACCACTTCATTTTACAGTCGAGAAATCAATGTGATGATCGGCACCGCTTTCCTGATACAAGTTTATCAATGTCCATTGTAAATTCAGTAAGGCAAAGTCTCGGGCTCGATTCCAGTGAAGCACTTTCAATTCGATTTCTCGTGTTTGATTTAATTTGTTTGAGAGCAGAAAAAGTGCTTTCGTAACTAAACTTTTTTCACCTAAAATATTTTTCCAGTAAGAATTGCCAACAAAAATGAATTGGGGGGCCACGGGTTGGACCACACTGATCTATATTTAGGGGAAGTAATCGACACTAGACAAGTTTATTTTTTATGAATTATGTTATTTGTCATTTAAAAGACACAGAATTGAAACTGGAAAATATATAAATTAGAATAATATAGTTTTCACAATCCAACATTGAGATTGAAGAATTCAATTTCATTATCATATAAAAAAATGCTTAAAAAACAGGTGTCTTCATCTCATCCATTTTAGCTAATTTTAGATCACTTTGATTACACTAGTGAACGAAAGTCTTGTACGTCAATCTATAGGTTTGTGTTTGTTACATCTAAAAGAAATTTTTGTTTTAAAGTAATGAAGATTTTGGTCTGACTGTTAATGTAAGAAAAGTCTGGGGTACCTTAAAATATACAGTTTTGTTCATTTATGATTTTTTATTTAGCAATCAGTTCATAAACCCCTGAAAAATTAGTTTTTCAATTAATTCTTGCAGTTACATACATTTTGCTCTGATACTCTGATTATTGGATGTGCAAGTATGCTCATTTCATTAACCTTTTACATGCCGCACTATGATCCAGGAATAAAAGACACAACTAATTCATCAAATTCCCATTAGAATACACCCATAAAGACTAAAACAAAAATTTCTGTCTATGATTTCCCAGATGTTCCATTTTTGGAACATTGGCATGTAAAGATATCTTTTCTCTTTTTTTTCGCTTCATGAAAACAAAGCATTGTTTGATGAATGTTTTAAAATTTTATGCTGTAATAATGGTTTACTGAACAATTTGATGTAAAATTACTAAAATTTAAATAAAACATTAAAAAATTTACATAATTTTTAATTAGTGTAATATTTTATAAGAAATATAATGCAAAAAGTAATAAAGAAACAAAAACAATTTTACACTTACACAAACTTGACTAATAATATACATAATATGAATAAATGAGATTTTAAAAATGTAAAATACCTTACCAATCTATACTAATCTATACTTATATATAAAGAGAGAGCGATTTTGTACGTGGAGGGTAATCTTCAGAACCACTGTACCTATTTGAAAAATTCTTTCACTGTTTGAAAGGTACATTATTCCAGATGGACATAGGCTATATATTATGTATATCTGATCAGTAGAAATAAAGGTAGGGGCTTAATCCTAACAATCTCCATTGTTTCCGCTACTGTCTTCTACCGCTTTTTGTTCCGAAGATTTCAACGATCCTTATCGTGGTGCTATCGCGGTGGGCTTCTGTTCTGACGCTAGCGGTTCGAACCTAGCCGTTCTCCGGCACGCCTTTTTCTTTAAAAAAATTTATTTTAATTATTAACTAACATAAAATTAATTTAAGGTATTATCACTGTTTGAAAGGTACATTATTCCAGATGGACATAGGCTATATATTATGTATATCTAATCAGTAGAAATAAAGTTAGGGGCTTAATCCTAACAATCTCCATTGTTACCGCTACTGTCCTCTACCGCTTTTTGTGCCGAAGTCTTCAACGATCCTTAGCGTGGTGCTATCTATCTATATATATAAAACAGTTCCGTAACTGACTCATTCATTCAGTGACTGACTGACATACAATGCACAGACCAAACCGCTGGACCTAAAGGGCTGACATTTTGCATGGCGATTCTTCTAATAGTGTAGGGGTGACTAAGAAAGATTTTTCAAAAATTCTTAGATTTTTTTAAATTAAATTTTTAAGCTGTTTTTTAAACTTTTTTTACGTTTGCATTTAAAATAATACATTGAGGGTTATAAAATTTATATCACGAGAAAGATCATAAAAATTCCTTCAAAATGAAATTTTTTTCGAATTTTTACCTCCATTTCCTGATTTTTGGTGAATTTTTAAAGATTAATTTTTAGAATTTAATTTATTAAATGCTGATCACGTGATTTCTTTTTCTGGTACTTTCAATAAATTTATCGTCACGTGCGTAACAACTAAATAGACAAAAAAAATATTTTTTTCCCTTCTAATGCTGCAGACGATTGGATATTATCCAAAAAAAATGCATATCCCTTACGATTTTTTTATAAGTATAGATATATAGATAGATATATATTTTACATCAATTGTATACATTGATCATTGCATTTATTATAAATATATATATTTATTTTTTGGCATAAATTGCATACGTTGACCGTTGTATTTAATTTGAATGTATTCTGTAGCGAAGCGCGGGTTTTCAGCTAGTACTTATATATAAAGACAGCGATTTTGTACGTGGAGGGTAATCTCCAGAACCACTGCACCTATTTGAAAAATTCTTTCACTGTTTGAAAGGTACATTATTCCAGATGGACATAGGCTATATATTATGTATGTCTGATCAATAGAAATAAAGTTAGGGGCTTAATCCTAACAATCTCCATTGTTACCGCTACTGTCCTCTACCGCTTTTTGTGCCGAAGTCTTCAACGATCCTTAGCGTGGTGCTATCGCGGTGGGCTTCTGTTCTGACGATAGTGGTTCGAAATTATCCGTTCTCCGGCACGCCTTTTTCTTTTAAAAAATTAACTTTAATTATTTACTAACGTAATATTAATTTGAATATTATTTTAGGAATATTATTTGAAAAAAAAATTAATATTATTAAAAAAAAAACATTCTTTACTTAAAATCCTTTTTTTATTTTTGTATTTTTATTTCATCTCTTAACCTCTCTCTTTTAAAAAATTAACTTTAATTAATAACTAACGTAATATTAATTTGAATACTATTTTAGGTGCTTAAAATAATTAAAAATACATTCTTTACTTAAAATTCTTTTTTATTTTTGAATAAAACTACGGTCTCAAGCACACCTCTTTCTTTTAAAAAATTAACTTTAATTAATAAATAACGTAATATTAATTTGAATATTATCTTAGGTGCTTAAAATAATTTTAAATAAATTCTTTACTTAAAATCCTTTTTTATTTTTGTATTTTTATTTCATCTCTTATTCTAATTTTGGGATACCAATGTGTATCTATACTTCTATAATAATATACAAAGAGAGAGAGCAGATTTTGTATGTGGAGGGTAATGTACAACTTTTGTACATTAAAATGTACCTTGCATCTTTTCCTTTGTCAACCGCAGTCAAGTAACCATAGCAACACCCTTTAGCTTACGGGGTCCGTTTTTCGAAATCGCTCTTTACAACGGGAAAATGTTATCTACTTCCTCTCCCCATTTTACGTGGGGGACATTCCGCGTGGGTGGTCAGGGGAAAGAGTGGTTAATTGCTTTCTTACTATTGAAGAAGAATTTCAATAGTAGTTCATCGGCACTCCGTGCCTGTTTCATCTCTCAAAAGGCTGAAAATGGATGAACCGCGGGTGAACCGCCCTTCTGATGTCTCTCGCCTGAAAAGAAATAGCCTCTAGCTAGAACGACAAAAGATTATTATTCAGTCCTTTCCGGCAAGATTGACCCTCCGTTCCCAGAATGTCACCCAATTGTTCTTTGGGGCAAAGACGTTAGGAAAGTCACAACGAAGTGGAATTCGAGACTATATCTCTGCCGACATCACACCGTATTTTTCGTGAGTATGTGCTTCGGATATATCCTATCCCACCCCGTAAGGAAAAGGTATAATATTTTTAAGATTCAAGTAGAGGAGGTATTGATAAATACAAAAAGGATTTTTGAAACTGGCAACATTAAAGGGTTTATTGAAGAAAACTACATTTGGAACTACGCTTTTTATTCGACATTTAAGGGAAAAAAAGATTTACAATTTATTGGCTATCAACTGGAAATTTATTGGTATAATATTTTGTTCAACCCGGACAAAGTCGGGGCGGGCCGCTAGTACTTATATATAAAGAGAGAGCGATTTTGTACGTGGAGGGTAATCTCCAGAACCACTGCACCTATTTGAAAAATTCTTTCACTGTTTGAAAGGTACAGTATTTCAGATGGACATAGGCTATATATTATGTATATCTAATCAGTAGAAATAAAGGTAGGGGCTTAATCCTAACAATCTCCATTGTTACCGCTACTGTCCTCTGCCGCTTTTTGTGCCGAAGTCTTCAACGATCCTTAGCGTGGTGCTATCTATATTTATATATAAAAAGAGAGCGATTTTGTACGTGGAGGGTAATCTTCCGAACCACTGTACCTATTTGAAAAATTCTTTCACTGTTTGAAAGGTACATTATTCCAGATGGACATAGGCTATATATTATGTATATCTGATCAGTAGAAATAAAGGTAGGGGCTTAATCCTAATAATCTCCATTGTTTCCGCTACTGTCTTCTACCGCTTTTTGTTCCGAAGATTTCAACGATCCTTATCGTGGTGCTATCGCGGTGGGCTTCTGTTTTGACGCTAGCGGTTCGAACCTAGCCGTTCTCCGGCACGCCTTTTTCTTTAAAAAAAATTATTTTAATTATTAACTAACATAAAATTAATTTAAGGTATTATTTAGGTTATTATTAAGGTAAAAAAAGATTTACAATTTATTGGCTATCAACTGGAAATTTATTGGTATAATATTTTGTTCAACCCGGACAAAGTCGGGACAGGCCGCTAGTGACTGATAAAATAGCCTGCAGGTTCAGATGCAGCTCTACGGCCATTTTGGCTGCAGTTGTCTTCTTTTTTGAAGTCACCATTCGCTTCAACACCGGTCAGTCTCTTTCACTTAGCTTTCCCTTTCGTTCTCTATTCTGTTTCACTGACGATACCTTTCCGTTCACTCAGTATGCCATCATGACTTCCGATATCATAGCTCGGTAAACACCCAAAACCATGGGGGATGTTGTAACAGATACTCCAATTAGACACGCTTCAACAATTTGCCCTTTCTGTACGGTCTACAAGGTTTAACATCTTATGCTATCCCCCAAAGAGCCTGATGCCCATAGTTTCATTACTGCTACCTTAGAGTAGAATAATGTATACACTATATTCTATAAAAAAAATACTGGTCCCTAGACTCGTTTTTTAAAGAATGCGAAGCACTTCCATAAACACCACTAATATTGATAAGTGTTTCCATTATTTTGATAACCACCTGTATATAAAACACTTCCGTAACTGACTGACTGACATATAACGCACAGACCAAACCGCTGGACATAAAGGACTGAAATTTTGCATGGCGATTCTTCATATAGTGAAGGGATGCACTAAGAGAGATTTTTGAAAAATTCTTAAATTTTTTAAAATTAAATTTTTAAGCTGTTTTTGTAATATTCTTTGAAGTTTGCATTGAAAATAATAATCCGACGGTTATAAAATTTATATCAAGAGAAAAATCATAAAAATTCCTTTAAAATGATTTCTTTTTCGAATCTTTACCTCTATTTTCTGATTTTTGGTGAATTTTTAAAGATTAATTTTTAGAATTTAATTTATTGAATGCTGATCACGTGGTTTCTTTTCTTTTAATTTTTCGTCACGTGCATAACAACGAAATAGACAAAAAAAATTTTCTTGCTAATGCTGCAGACGATTGGACATTATATAAAAAAATATTAACTTACAGTTAAAGACATGTTCCTCAAACTGTACTATATTCTTTAGTATGTTCTATTAGATTTAATTTGAATATTTTCTTCTACATTATTTTATCTATGAAAATATCCGTTAAAATTTTTTTTATAAATATATATATTTTTACATCAATTATATACACTCATGGACAAAAAAATTAGCGCACCAAAAAGAAGTCGTCAAAATGAAACGAAATTTTACATACGTAATGACTACTTTGATATAAGTAAATGATAAGAAAATCAAAGGAAAAGGATAATTTATTTCAGTGAAAAAGGCAAAAGAACGGAGGAATTAATACTCCGTTGGACCCCCTCTATCGCGAATGCACGATGCGATACGATCGGGCATTGAGTCGTATGATGTCTTCAGACATTTCGTTCCATATTTGCTGTAACCTTGCCTCTAGTTCGTTCAAACTCGTGGGATGCCCAACTCGTCGTCCCAAATGATCCCAGATATGCTCGATTGGAGAAAAATCTGGGGATCGGGCAGGCCAAGGAAGGGTAGTAACAGTGCAGAGACAGTCTTGTGACACCCTTGCCGTATGAGGCCGAGCATTGTCTTGTTGAAAAATGGCTCCTGGGAGCCGTTGCATGAGTGGCAACACATGTGGTTGCAGGATTTCATGAACATACCGCTGGGCTGTCATGGTGCCACAGAACAATATTAGGGGTGACCGTGTATTGTAGGCAATGGCACCCCATACCATCACACCAGCTGTGTGAGCGATGTGTCGCTGTACAGCAAAGGCAGGATTGAAGCGTTCACCACGGGCTCTCCACACACGAACATGATTGTCATCACTGCCGAGATTGAATCTGGATTCGTCGCTAAAGACGACCTGGTTCCATTCCGCTGCAGTCCAGTTTCCTCGTGCGCGGCAAAACTCCAAACGGAGGCGTCGATGGGTGGGCGTCAAGGACAGCACACGTAATGGGCGCCGCGATACCAACTGTCCTTCAGCCAGGCGCCTTCGTATGGTTCGAGAAGACACAGAGGCCCCTAGTGAAGGTGCTACCTGTGCCTGGATGGCGGCCGATGAAGCAGTTGGCTGTACGCGTGCATTTCTTACGATGTGGCGGTCTTCTCGACGACTGGTCTGTCGAGGGCGTCCTGAGCCTGGTCTTCGTGTACATGACATCTCTCGGGTCCACTGGTCCCAACACCTCCTCACAACACAATCAGAGCGGCCTAATTGACGAGCTACTCGCCTAGCTGACCACCCAGCTTCCATTATCCCGACGATTCTCCCCCTCTCAAACTGCGACAACTGCTTATATTGTCTTCGAACACGGCGTACTGGCATGTCTATCTCAGCTCTTCCTTTGTAAATGATTCAGCACACTCAAACAAGCTTTGGTTACCTGTTTTATACTCCACAGAGTACGATGTTCATCGCCCTCTACCGGCTATACGTAATGCGCAATCACGCTGCATTTCTAATCATTTGCATATCTCCCCGACATGTACCTTCATTGCAAGTTTCGTTACGATCCCGCAATTATTTCTTGGTGCGCTAATTTTTTTGTCCATGAGTGTACATTGATCGTTGTATTTATTATAAATAAATAAATAAATTTATAAATAAATATATATATATATATATGTATAGCCATTAATTGTATATATTGACCGTTGCATTTAATTTGAATGTACTCCGTAACGAAGTACGGGTTTTGAGCTGGTATATAAAGAGAGAGAGAGCGGATTTTGTATGTGGAGGGTAATCTCTGGAACCACTGCATCTATTTGAAAAATTCTTTCACTATTTGAATGGTACATTATTCCAGATGGGCATAGGCTATATATTATGTATATCTGATCAGTAGAAAGAAAGTTTGGGGCCTAAATGTAATCACCTTTACAACTTTCCATTTGTCAACCGTAGTCAAGTAACCATAGCTACACATCAAATGATGTTTTCATTTATTGTCAGTAAAACATTTAACATTTGAATTTTCTTTGTCAACCATAGTCAAGTAACCATAGCAACACATCAAACTACATTTTCATTTATTATCAGTAAAACATTTAATATTTTAAAGATTCAAGTGGAGGAGGTATTGATAAATACAAAAATGATTTTTGAAATTGGCAACGTTTAAGGATTTATTGAAGAAAATTACATTTGGAACTACGCTTTTTATTGGACATTTAAGGCAAAAAAAGATTTACAATTTTTTGGCTATCAACTGGAAATTTATTGGTATAATATTACAGAACTTTATTTAACTTATAAACTTTATGTTTTTGAATTTATGTGCAATTTTATGCGCAATTTGCGTAAATCGAACTCGAATTATTGAACTTTATTCAAAAATCAGTGTGTTTCATTGAAACTGAAATTTATTGATTATTTCGAATAGGCCTATGTTTGTTTCTTTATAAGTGAAAAAGTATTGCTTTAATTGAGCTGAAATTTTGTATAGATATAGTTGATAGTTCAGATTAAAACGTGGGCATATTATTTTTTGAAAATCGGGCCCGGAGTTTTTTTAAGTAATGTTTTAAGGATTTTACCCCTAAAAGTTGCTTATTTCGACAGCTTCCGCGGCTGTCCTCGCTGACAGCGAGACTATGGGGCCGAATCGTACCAAAATCGGTACGCGGGTGGCTCCGGACACAATTCAGTGCCTGACGTAGCCGGATTTTTTAATTTTAAAAAAGTTATAAATTTATTGTGCCATTTTTGGGGCGTTTTTCGTGTTTTTTTTTGTGTGTGGACTGTAGCGGATAGTCTATGGCAGGGGTGACCAACCGTTTTTAGTTGGCGATCGACTTTTCTATGATTTTTTATTCGGCGATCGACTAGTTCTCATTTTTTGTGGAAAATGAGCAGCTTATCGTCACTAACATAGTCCCTATATCTATGAAATTATAGCTCGTGATCGACTAAAATCATGTCGAAGATCGACCAGTCGATCGCGATCGACCGGTTGGCCACCCCTGGTCTATGGGGCCGAATCGTTCCAAAATCCTCACGCGGGTGGCCCCCGGACACAATTCAGTGCCTGACGTTACAGTTTCCAATAAAAATTTCTTTTGCCATCACCATCAACAAATCCCAAGGTCAAACATACAAATATATTGGACTTAACTTACGGGAAGATTGCTTTACTTATACACAATTATATGTTGATCTCTCTAGGTCAGGAAATGCGGAGAATCAATTTATTTTAAAACCTCAGAAAAACGAAAAATGAGGTATGCCATGAAGTTTTAAAATAAATTATACCTACCTAATATCTACTTAAGATAGATAATTGTTCAACCCGGACAAAGTCAGGACGGGCCACTAGTAAAAAATAAAATATTTTATCCTTTAGAAGGCGCGTGGGATTTCAACCAGTAGCACAAAAAATATAAAACATTCTAAAACACTAATTTTTTGTAATCCTTTTTAGCAGTTTCCCAGTGTCCATTATATTATGGGAAGCAGAGTACATGGAGCCTTTTCTTGCATTCAAAACACGTTTTTTTTTTTTGCACACTACACAACACCCTTGTGATGATGTAACTATATAATGTGCATCTGATTTTCTTGCAGACGTCGACAGTTGGGCACGGGGTCCAGGTATAACGTGAATTTTGGGTTTCGCTCGAAGCAAATTCAAACTAATTTCTCTTCTAAAATTCAGATGAGTCATTTCTAATGTGGTATTTTTGTTTAAATCAGTGTGTAAGATCCCCCCAGCAGCCACAACCATATTCAGTGCGTTGATAAATAAGTTCCAGTACCATATTTTGCTGCGTAATTTTGGTCGATAACTTCCAAGAAGTCGGTCCAACAGGTCTACTCCACCCATTCCTTCATTATGTTATTTTATAATGTAAGGTTGGGGAAAATCAACTTTTTTATTTTCAGCTCGGACATATCTTTTTGCTCTTCCTAATGGTTTGTGAGTGATAAAATTTGATGCAATAGTTACAACATAACTATCGTTCCTACAGAAAATATAATCTTCTCCATCGCATCGGTAATCAAATTCTATGTTGAAATTTCGATATTTCTTTTGCTGTTTTAAGAGGACATTGTCCCGTTCTAGAATCTCGTACTGTGCCGATTGCCTTAAAATCTTTGTTATATAAATCTGTCAGCAGACTGTGCGATGTAAAAAAGTTATCGAAAAATATTTTGTGTTTCTCTGGATTGTGAATAAAAGATAATAGTTAGGAGACAAATTTTGATCCAAGTGGCAAATTTTCATTTTCGAACTTTTTCCATCATAGATAGGCATAGTATAAGGATAACCATTTGCTGAGCAGAGCATCCAAATTTTGAAACCAAAGCGAATTGGTTTTCCACGTATGAACATCTTAGCCGAATGATGTCCATAATACGGAACCATGGATTCATCGATACTCATATTTTCATGAAAAAATCCAAATTGACGAAATTTTTATCCAATCTCTTCATAAAAGGGAGAGATTTTCCGTAATTTATCACCTGGTTCCAATATACTATTATCAACAATATGGAAATACTTTTTTAACATCCGAAATTTATTTCTGGGCATTGTAGTGCTAACAATTGGGATATGCAAATTTTCCTGAGAGCTCCAATATGAATTTTCATCAGGTACTGAGTGGTAACCACTAAATAACAGCAATCCAAGAAACTGCCGAATGTCATTTGAGTCGACGTCCAAAGAGTTTCCTTTTTGTAGGGCATACAGCTTTGTAAGTTCAGCTAAATTTTCTAAGTAATCAGACGTGTGATATCACTGATTTTATATATCGTTACATGCCAATCTTCCTATTTTGGAACATTGCATTTTTACGCAATCTTGAGGAACTATTTCTTGCTATTATTTTAATTTCTTTTATTAACTTATTAAACTTGCCCCTTGCAAGTACGATGGGGAAATTTTTGGGTGGATTTGAATTTTTAGGAATTTTATAGAATTTTTTTTCTTACGTACTGTAAACATTGTAAAAAAAGCCGATTTTTAGAAATTTTCTACGCTGAAATATTCATATTTGAAATATAAATTTTATGTCAAAAAATCAATCATACCTTCTATAATAAACGGTAATTTTTTCAAACTGACAGATATTACAGTTTTTTTAAGAATATTAAACATGATGTTCCAAAAAAGGAACATTGGCATGTAAAAGGTTAATGAAGAAGTAATTTCCTAAAATTTTTCATGTTTTGTAGTTATTATACTGTTAATAAATTTATTTTTAATAGTCTTGCTAATCTTCCGCAAGAACTTCCTTATACAAGAGCACAAAACATTGAACTTAACAAATTTAAGTAAATGAGAATGATTTTTGTGAAAATTATTGATTAGTTCAATCCCCTAAAAGTTAAATTAAACAAAGACGAATATTGGACTTTATTTTTGTGTGTCCTGTTACATGAGGCGTAACTTCCTTCCTCTAAAAAAAAAAGGGTGTAGCAAAGCTCATGTGAGAACGGAAAATGAAGACCAGGCGAAAGAGCATCTAACTCCTTTTATTTAAAATCATTTAAAAGTGGAGACAAGATTTGTTGCCTGTGACATAATTTATAGGCGCGTCGGTAGCTCCGGAATGTCGTCGAACTGCTCTGCTCTCGCTGAAAAGTAGAAAAACGCATTCTATATATACAATCAGTCGCTCCCACGGAGCATGTGCCGCAGGTTACGCATGCTCAGAAAAATGCATGCATAATAAATCACGTTTAACCTACGGCTATTGCTTCGGGAAAAATTCGCAGATACGAGAACGCATGGTAAACAAAATAGCCAAGGCCTCCGCCATTGTTAACAACGGTCCTAATGTGACAATTAAAGGTTTAGACGACTGGGTGGTTTTCTCTTCCTTGAAGATTTCCTTCGGTCTGGTATTGTGGAACCTGACTGTAAGGAATCAGTCTCGACTGCAGCACACTGCCCAGGAACTGGTAACTTTAGTGGAGTAAGAACTGGAGGATTATCATCCTCAGATCCTGCAGGTATATCCAGTACCGGGTCAACTTGGGTGGTTCACCTGAAGGATTCACCTGAAGGATGAGGTTAAGATCAGCGCCGCACAATCGAAAACGAAATCGATTTTTTTTTAAACTATGAAGTTATTAAAAAAAAAAAGAGTTGAAATATACATCCATCTGGATCCCATTCTCGTCGCCATTGATGTAACTGAAGTAGTTACGAGAGTTCTTTATAAAATAACCCAGATGGATACAGATCACAGAAATACTTTATTGTACAACCTCTCTACATGCTAGCTACATTACAACTGCGAGGACACCACACACTGGCGAACACGACGCCCGCTATCGTATATTTTAAAGCGCACTTGCTGTGCTGCCAACAACTATACAAAATTATACAACAACAGAGTTACTGATTTATGTTTGAAAGTTCGCCAGGAGACAGGAACCTTATCAAAAAACAAAATCGTTCCGCCTACAGATACCCAGTCATCTATATTTGACGCAAAATCTGAGTCACTGTAACATCTGATATTTAATTCATCTATATTTAACAAATTCAACTTTAAACCCTTTGTGGCATGTACATAACCTAACAACTTTAGAACGCAGTTCCAGTGTACTAATCCAGGGTTCTCTTGAAACTGAGACAGGATGTTTACAGCATAGTTGATATCGGAACGAGTCCTTCCCGCTAAAAATGCTAAACATCCAACTACATTTCGGTATGGTAATCGTTCCGCTTCTTCCATTTCAGCGTGCGTTTTAGGACAGTATCTTTGAAAGGAGCGTTCCCTTACTTATGGGCAATGATGTTATTGGAATATTATACTTCTTATAAGTATCGTAAACTTTATTAATATAATCTTCCTGGTGTATATATATTTTTCCGTCCTTTTCTAGAAACTCAATGCCTAGTAATTTTCGGGTATTTTCCAGCACTTTCAAATCAAATTCTTCTTTTAAAAGCTTAATTACTTCCCCTATGTGAAGGTCTGATTTACCAAATAAAACGACATCATCTACATCAGCGGTTCTAAACCTGGGGGGCGCGTGAGTTTAAAATAAAATAAAATAAAAAGTAAAACTAACTGTAATTTATTGTACTCAATTTTGCGGTCACATTGTAACCGTAACGTATTTTCGACATACGAACACGAACACGATAATTGTCGTAATTGTAAAAATACGACAATTGTCGTACGCCTGGTGTGTTACCAGGCGACAAGAGCTTGAGAAGTTATTGGAATAGATACTGATGGAGCTCAAGCCATGACAGGACGCCGATCGGGTTTATAGAATTGGCTAAGAAACAGAACCCTAAAATAATTGGTTTCCACTGCATTATTCACAGACAAGCTTTAGCTTGTAAGACTCTACCTGAATCACTCAACGTTACTTTAAACATAGCAATCAAAATAGTAAACCATGTCAAATCCAGTGCTTTGAACAGTAGACTCTTTGAGGCACTATGCTAAGAATTGAAAAGTGACAAAGAAACTCTCTTTTTTTCACACAGAAGTTCGATGGCTGTCCTAAGGTAATATGCTTGCTAGATTATTTAACTTAAAATCGAAAGTTGGTTTTTTTAAAGACTTCAACGAAAGCATATCTGCATAGCATATTTTCAGATGAAAAATTTATCTTTCACTTGGCATATTTATCAGACTTTTTCGAAACACTCAACTTTCTGAACATAAAGTTACAATGTCAGAAAAACATTCTGAAGACTTATGATGCAGTTAAGGGTTTCGGAGAAAAGATAGCTCTTTGGCAATGCCGTCTTCAGAGTTCAGAGCCAAACTTTTCATCCTTTCCAAGATTGAACGACCTCCTCGATGATAAAAAAAATCTCCCATTGCAACAGATAAATGAATTGAAGGACCTTATATCAAGGCATTTGGTAGCATTGAAAAATGAAATTGCTGACTATTAGTTCAGAGAACTATTAGTTCCAGATATTAGTTCAGAGAACTGGGAGTTTAAGTTCACAAAAGATCCTTTTAAAATCGACGTGGATGTACTTCCTGATCATATTCAGGAACAGGTAATCGACCTATAATGTGATTCTAAAGCAAACGCGGAATTCGAAAATATGGATGTTGAAAATTTTGGGTTACGCTATTTTCCTGTTTACCCAAAAGTTGCTTTGGAAGCTTTGAGGTTGTTAGTGCAGTTTTCATCCACATATCTCTGTGAATCTGGATTTTCAGCATTAGTATACATAAAAGTCGAAATATCGAGCAAAGCTGGACGTTGAAAGTGACCTGAGGTGTACTTTGTCACAGTTACAACCTAATCAAAAACTTGCCAAGGACAAACAGTGTCAGCCCTCTCATTAATGTTGTGAAAGTGACTGGTATTACATGCCAACCTCACCTAGATCCTTGATTACCTCACATATATTTGATTTGTATTTAATTCTTTGATTTCATGTGCTCTAATAATAATATGTTCCAAATTAAGATATGTGTAGTAATATTAAATTTTGTGTATGGAATTATTTATTCTGTATTTTCATTTAATAACCAGCTTCAGTTTCAAATTCCGATTGTACTACTTGTATTGACCACATATGGTGGTAGTGTGGAGGAGGGGGCGTGACCTCACATCAGTGTTCAAAGGGGGGCACAGAGCCTGAAAGGTTGAGAACCTCTGATCTACATAAAGGAGTAGTAGAACACGTTTTCCAAAGATATACGTGCAATTGCGCCAGTCTAACTTTTCGAAGTTTAGATCTTGTAAAACAGTGTGGATTTCATTAAACCACTCTCGCTCACTTTGGTGTAGGTCGTAAAGAGCTTTGCGTAACAAGCAAACATGATTGGGGTAAGTTTCGTCTTTAAATCCATGTGGCTGATACATGTAAATCCTTTCATTCAGGTCAGCGTACAGGTATGCAGATTTTATATCTAGCTGGCAATGTGTTCAGCCAAGTAAGCATACTAATAATGCGAACCACATTCTTATTAGGGTGAAACTTATAACGGGGCTGTAAACTTCATCATAAGTCTCCCTTTTGCACTGCCTGAAAACCTGGGTAACTAAACGCGCTTTGTAATGCATAACCTCAATTTTGTCATTCCTTTTTAGTGTACACGCCCAAGTACTTCCCAGTATTTTCGTATCTTTGGGTTTCGGGATTAATTCCCATACTTTTCTATCTTTCATGACCTTCATTTCCTCCCCCATTGCTTCTTCCCACTCTTTCTTTTGGGGAGATTTCAAAATATCCCTGTAATTTCTAGGTATCTTTACATGAAAAACCGAAAACAGACTGCTGCTTCCATTTTCATTTCCAACAGGGCCAGTATAGTAATCTTTGGTTTTTGAAATTGAAGAAATCTTTCTCATAATTTATATTATTATCACTACAATATTTTTGAGCTTCTTTAGGTGAACGAAGTCTTATACCTGTTCCACCGATTCGATAATAAATGTCCGTACGCCAACCATCTTTACGCAATTTGGCTTCTCCCATCCATTTAATTTGATTACAAGTGTTAAAGCTATTTGCTCGCCAAGAGATGGTGCTGTGAGCGCTGTAAATGTAAAAGACGGCAGATGTAGTAACGCAAAACAGAGCGGTCATGCTCTACTAAAGTTATCCTAATAAAGTGTTATTTTATTATTAAATGAGTCTCCTCTTTTAAAGTCGCACGTTCAAGCGAAAAGGAAGGTCACGCAGGTTCATACGTCAGTGGACATTTCAGACCTAAAGTTTTAAAAAGGGAAGACAACAGAAATCAGAAGTGGCACTCTGTCTACACACTAAAACGGAATACGAATATACAAGGTATGCTAATGATGAAGCAAGTATATTATTTTCGTTAAAGTACTTTTTTTAAGTAACAAAAATGGCTTATTTAGGGAAGGGCAGAAAAATTGATTTGTTAGAAACAGCGAGGGAGCTAGATCTCGGTAATGTAGTATCAACCGATAGTACGATATCGGAATTAAAGAAAATTATTTGCCAAAGCAAAGATTATGATGAACAATTCACCAAAAATTTATTTTAAAGAATTATAGATACTAGGCTTAAGAATGAAGAAATAGTTTATGAACGAGAAATACTTGAAGCTGAAAGGCAAAAATTGGAAGCTGAAAGAGCTTTTGAATTAGAAAAACTTAAAATCGAAACTGCTAATAGATCCCTGGGAGGATACGATGAAACTGTTCGAGTTTCAGAAGTAAACAAAAGTAACTTTGAACTACGGAGCTTAATGCAACAATTTAGCTTAAATGACGGTGATATCACATCTTATTTAATATTGTTTGAACGACAAGCTAAACGTATAGGTATTTAAGAAGAAGATTATGTATCTCATCTGTTAGGACTTTTACCTTATGAATTTACCCAACTTATCACCAGGGAAGATGAACAAAAAGCTAATAACTACGCATTTGTTAAAACTTTGTTATTAAGACGGTTTAAGTTGAGTACCAAAAAATTCAGACAGAAATTCATAAATCATGTGAAAGATTCAAAATGCTCATGGGAAGATTACGTTTATGATCTGCGAAATTATTTTAATGAATGGTTAGCTGGTTTAAATATTGACGATTTTGACTCTTTAAAAGAGCTTATTATAACGGATCAATTAAAGAAACGCGTTCCAAATGTAATACGGGAACATTTTATCGATTCTCGGCCAAAATTTGTAAATGCAAACGAGTTGGCAGGTAAATTGGATGAACACGAAAATGTGCGCTTGGGATTTAAAATCGCAAATAATGAATTTAAACACACTGAATATTATGATGAAGCCAAAAGTTATTACCGTGATAATCCTAAGATAGATTCCCGCAATTATTAAATTGTTGAGTCGAATAAACCAGATAATAAAAATGGTAACAAATCCAATGTTATGTCTATTATTGGGTACGATAATTCCATTCGAAAGTGTTTTTCATGTAATGTATATGGCCATGTTGCGAGAAATCGCCCTTTGCCTTGTAAGAACTGCGGCATTAAAGGCCATTAAAAAAAATATTGTACTGCGAAATACGAAAAGAATACGAATCATTTGAATGTAAACGACATCGAATCTTTAACGCCAAACCGATATCTCAAAGACGTGCAAATTAATAAACAGCATGTCAGCGCTTTGTTGGACACAGGAAGTAGCAGCTGCCTTTTGAAGGACTCTGTAACGAAAAATTTACGACTAAACATTTCGGCAGGTGAAAAACATTTGTTTGGTTTCGGAAATCAACTGACGCCAGCAGTGAAATGTGTAGGAGGGACGATGATTGATATTCAGATTGATGACGTAATCGCGAAGGATGTTTCTGTTCTAATCGTACCAGATCAAACGCAGCCGGTTGATTTATTGGTAGGGAGAACCTTTTTGGATTTACTTTACATTGCTTATGCAGCCGTAGGCAAAATTTTGTACGTTGGGTATAGTAGAGATTTCTCTTTTATTGAAATAGATTCCGGAGAAACTGAATCCGGAGAACGTGAAATTAAAAACAGTGTTGTTCACAACTTGCGCAGATACGCAAATTGTGAACAACAGTATAAACTTTGTAAAAGCTAAACCAGAAGAAATAAATAACGGATTAATAATTATGGAAGGTAAAGAAGATAACTTAGATGCATTGTTAGAAGTTAATGAGGGAAAAACGATTATTCCAGTTATAAATAACAAGGATTCAAAAATCAGTAACTCTAAAATTTCAAGGAATGAAAATTTCAAAGAAGTTGTTTACAAGACAGAAAGAAATACGAAATCTGTGAGTGAGGATTTCTGTAACAAAAATGTACATTTAAACGCGAATACAAGTATAGAAAAGAAGAATTTAAACAATTCTAATGCCCACAAAGCCAGTGAAAATGTTGTCAGTGATATCGTTGACGGTGTATGTGCTCGAGATTCTTCATTAGAAAGTGATGTCCCAATGGCTGAGAGAACTATAACACTTGACGTGAAAAATGCGTGTTTAGATTCTTTGAGTGACCAAGACGGTACACCGGGTGAACCTTTGCCTGATGTCAGTTCATGTATCGACAAAGGAAGTGTTTCAGAAAATTGTATTTTCATTGCCGATGTGCAGGACTGTTTAAGGGGACAGTGGACTTTCAAAATTGAGAAATTTGCCCAAAAATTCGATTTTTTTTATTTTATTGAATTGTGAAACTACGAATGAGTAGGAATGTGTTGCAAAAAAAAAAAAAAATTAATTTCTGTGGTTGCTTTCCTAGTTATAGGCATTTGTATTTAATTTATATATTATGTGGTTACGAATAACAATAACTTTAAATGTGTTTTTCTCAAAATAAAAATTTTCATGTTATACGAATATTCAAACTGCTCCAGGCGCATTTCTAATTATCGTATTGCTTTGAAATTTAAGTTTTATATACTTAACTGTATATCAAATAAATCTTATTGAAAAAAAGTATGCTTCGTAGCTCAGAATTTCTAAATTTTGTACTTGAAAAGATGATTTATAGGTATTTTGCGTAATAAAAAGGGTGTTTTCACTATTCTTATTTTTTATCTTTATATTTTTAATGAATGCTTAAAATAAGCAATAAGTTTCATTGTTAGTTCTATAAGGTATCCTGTAGATAAAAATTACCATATTATATGCAAAAGAAATGCGCATGGAACATTTTTAATGAGGCCAATTTTTGATATAATTAATAATTCATAATTCATAAATATGAATATTTCATCTTTAAATTTTAACCACTTTTACATATCTATGGTACTAATCACACATTCAAATTTCAAGCCAATCCATTCAAAACAAAAAAAGTTAGGTTTGTAGGTCCACTGTCCCCTTAAAAAGCGAAACCAAGAGATATAGTAAATAATAAGACTATAGAGAATTATATTATAGAAGATGAACATTCTCTGGTGGATGTTAACACTGAGACGCTAAGACATGTTTATGCTAAGGTAATGCATACTGACCATAGGAGTTTACGAACTGAAGATAATAAACATGATGCAGTTTATGAGACCAACATCTGCACTGGATTTACCCAAAATTTGATTGTGGCAAGTGACAACTTCTCTAGATTCACCAGGCTTAATCCCGTAAAGAATACTTCCACTCAGCACGCCTTAAAAACTCTTAGGAACCTTGCCGATGTTTTCGGACTGTCCAAGCGAATCAGCGGTGACAGAGGGTCTTGCCGCACCTACCACCAATGTAAACAGTATTGTCGACCAAGTGGAGTCCTTGGCGTAACCTAGGAGATGAATTCGAGGATAAGGAGACTTCTGGTCCACCCGACTAGAATTCAGGTAACCCTCACGTTAGAACAGACGAAGGAATAAGGTAATATAAATTAATTTCTTTTAATTTGATCATGGACTCATGTTGAACTATAAAGAACTGTTTAACTGCATTTATGAAAAAAATTTGAGGACTCATAAAATTTGAAAATAGAACAGTAACTTGAATATTAATTAGAAAGATATGTAAATATATTTTAAAATGCTATTCGTATACTTAAATTTTTTATTATGTTGTGTATTAAAGAAAAAATGTTAATCAAGTTGTCATAAATTTTTGAATAATTGTATACAAAATTGCTGTTAACGAAAAAAATGTGTTTTAAGTTAGAATTAACGTTTTCAAGTTAAAAGTGTTTTTTTAATTGTTTAAATAAGTTTGTTTAGTATATGTACATTAAATCACAACTGTGGGCAATTGAAATATCAAGATGCCCGAATGTTAAATAAGTTATTTTGCTCGCCAAGAGATGGCGCTGTGAGCACGGCAAATGTAAAAAACGGTAGAAGTAGTAAGATCGCGAGTCAGAGTGGTCATGTTCCAACCATAATCCCCCTTTTTAGCACACATTTGAAGCTTATTCCTTAATTGCTTACTCATCCTGATATAGGCTGTGCAGCCAAAAACCTTTAAATGAGTGACCAACGGTTTCCGACCACCATATAACTCAAAAGGTGTCTTGGTTTGCTTTGAATGCACTACTCTGTTCCATACATAGACAAAACAGAGCAACGCTTCGGCTCAAAACGCATCGCTCAAGTTACTACTTTTGAGCATTGCTTTCACGGCATCCAACGCCGTATAATTGAAACGTTCACTTAGTTGCCATTTTGTTGGGGAGTATAGGTATTCGTCCCTTCTGGTTTGATTCCCTGATCTTCTAAGTATTTTTCGAATTCCTTATGGCAGAATTCCATGCCATTATCTGTGCGTACACGCAAAATTTTCTTATTAAGGAATCTTTCAGTTCGAGTTTGAAATTTTTTTAAAAGTTCAAAAACCTCAGCCTTCTGCCTCATTGAGTACACTGTAACTTTTTTGAATAGTCGTCGGTGATCGGCAGGAAATATTTCTTACCCCCTAAGGATACGTTTGGGAGTGGTCCACACACGTCCATGTGTATTAACTCCAGGGGTCTTCATGAATTCATTTTTAATGAAGATTTAAAAGAAATACTTCTCGACTTTGCTAACTTGCAATCTTCACAATCGCTTTTCCCGAGAATTAGTTTGGGCAATCCTTTTACGCACTCTTTACTACTAGTATTTACAATATACTGATTGTTGCTATGGCAATAACGCCTATGCCATAATTCTAATCCCTTTTTCTGCGAAATAGTTAAGTTAACATTTTCGATTTGTTTTTCTAAATATTAGGGACTGAAATAATATAATCCATTACGCCTTTGGGTGAAAAATAGCTTCTCCCCGTCTTTGTCGAAAATTTCTATTTTCCCTTTAGCTCCTATAAACTTTCCTCCTAGTTTTTCCTGGCTGGTCCCGAAAATAGATTTCGTCTTAATTTCGAAGAGTGCATTACACTATGTAAAATAACCTCTTTCTTTTCCCCTTCTGTTTGAGAATACATTTTTATTGTATCCTCACCTTCAATTCTGCCTTTAACATCACCAATTGCAAGTGATAAGTTAGTATTAGTAACTCTCTTAAAGTCAGTAAATAATGCTTATTATTACTGAAATGACTAGATGCGGCGGTATCAAAAATCCACGCACACTTTTCTGCTTGTATATCTTCGGTAATGTTAGTTTCAGTAATAAAATTAGCCTATCTATTGGAACTTTCCTTCTCAATTTTTTCTCTTGAACTCTGCAATCTTTTATGAGGTGGCCAGGTTTACCGCACCTATAACAAGGGCCTACTTTCCTTCCCCTAGGGGATTTATCTCGAGTGGTTTCACTCTTAACTTTAGGTTTTACCTTTTTAAGCGCCTCTAACTTTGCTTTATAAGCAGAGTTCTCAGTTTTTTCGAAATCACGCTTACTTTGCTTAAGCCTACGTTCTTCGACTAAGAGTTAATCTAGAACTTTACTAAAAGTAAATTCCTCATCGGACCAACGATAAATAGATTGCAAAATACCTGTAAAATCCCGCAGAAAATGGCGTATCAACTGGAAAGCCTGAAAAATCATTTCTAACGGCCGTCCGGCTTCCGACAACTGCAAAATAATTTTCTTGAGGCGAGCGGCATAAAGGCCTATCTCTTCTCTCTCTTGGTAACGCTCTTCAAAAAAGTCGTCTAATAATTCAATGACTCGGAACCTTGTACCCGGTCGGAAATGATCCTTCAACTACTTCTAAGTTTCTGTACCATCAGTAATCTCAGCCAGTAAGTCTTGATACTCCTCCTCCACATTCAAGTAGATGGTCGTGAACGCTTTATCCTTGCGCATGTCATATTCACGGGTTTGTTTAGAAGTCGCCCCCTTCTCTAGATAAGGTTCGGTCCCCAAGATGAATCTCCAGCACCCTCGGTCCATGAGAACTACATTCATCTGTTCGGACCATTTCGAATAGTTGTTACTATTCAGATTCTTTATTGTCGATTCCATGGCCCACCCGTCGCTGAGCTCTGATAGATTCTTGCTGCTTCGGTATCTTGGTTAACCTTGGCTGGTTCCTTAATCCACTTTAATTTGGAAGTCACTGGATCGGCTATATTCCTTTAACTTCACGCTGGTCCTTGTGTCTCACCTTTGCTTTAAAAAAAGGATGGGCATGACTGGGCCCATAACCGTCTGTTACACGAGGCGTAACTTCCTTCCTCTAAAAAAAGGGTGTAGCAAAGCTCAGGGGAGAACGGTAAATGAAGACCAGGTGAATGAGCATCTAACTCCTTTTATTTAAAATCATTTAAAAGTGGAGACAAGATTTGTTGCCTTTGACATAATTTATAGGCGCGTCGGTAGCCCCGGAACGTCGTCCAACTGCTCTGCTCTGGTCTCGCTGGAAAGTAGAAAAACGCATTCCATATATACAATCAGTCGCTCCCACGGAGCATGTGCCGCAGGTTACGCATGCCCAGAAAAACGCATGCATAATTAATCACGTTTAACCTACGGCGATTGCTTCAGAAAAATTTCGCAGATACGAGAACGCATGGTAAACAAAATTGCCAATGCCTCCGCCATTGCTAACATGTCCTGGGTGGGTGCATCAGAAAAAAGGAATGGGGTCTTATTGCTAAAGCCACCATAATTCTACCAAAAATTACATATATTTTGTTTCCTTTTTTAAATTTTCTGCATTTTTGCATTTTTCAAATGCATAGCTGAAACAACTTATTTTTTGCCATCACGTAAATATGTCACACACATAGTTTACAGTTCTAAAATCTTCAGAAACAATATTACATATTCTTGAATTGCAGATTTATTTAAATCAGTTTCCCATTATAGTAAGATATCTAGCTAATGGGCAGCTTTACATGACATGTTTTATTCTGATAAGAAAGGAATCTCATTTTCTTCTAATCTTAATGGACTGGAGTCAAATAGTACTTAAAAGTCCTTAACTTTAACTGTAAAGTCTTCCAAAGTCATAATTTTTGCTTAACGTACTTAATTTAGTCTTCCAGAAATTCTTTAGTAAGTAGATATACATGGATCAAATCTTCATTGAAAAATGTAGCAGACAGTACTTACGATTTAAATTAGTTCCTAGTAGGCTATATTCATTGCAGTTGTTTGCATTAACTGTGTTGTTTAGCCAAAATGGGTCTTCCCAACAGCCACATGATTTTAAATTTCCTGTACTCCATTCAAAATATTGCCAAATTCTGCTATGCTAGTAATCTGTATTGTGACGTTAATATACAAGATGCAACTCAGGCAATCATTTAATAGTGTCTGTTCCCCACTGTTAGATCTTACCTTTCAACCTCGCTGAATACTCAGATGCTTTAAAGTGCAAGCCAATGATTACTATTTCTTTTTATGTACTGATGCATTTATGCTATTAGAGATGGGAATTTTTTATGTTTTTGTGACATAAAAAACAGCACAGATGTATGTAACTGCATATGATAATTTTATTGGCGTCCTCTAACGCAGCACTTCTCAAACTGATGAAGGACCGATATTTTTTATTTAAAATCCATGGCAGACCGGCACTGTGTAAATGTATAAAGAACAGTCATATAAATTTAAAGCGAATTTTTTTTGTTATTAAATTTATTACATATTTATTACATATAAGAAATGAATAAATACAAAATACCTACTAACGAAAGAAATATATACTCTTAAGGATGCTATGTACTAAGAAAAAAAAATCACATTTCCTTTTTCGTCTTCTTGCAGACTATTGTGGTGAAAGGAGTCCAGTTAACAGTTCGAGAATTCCACCCCCCTTAGGATTGACATTTGGAGGGATTGTAATAGCTCTCTCTCTATAGGGGGCTTAAGCGCTGCTCCCAAATTTTTTATTTAAAATATATTTTTGTCAACTATTTACAGGTACATAAATGCCGATAATCAAATAAAATTGATATTGTCAGATAGCCTGAACTTTTCTGTAAAGCGCTACAGGATTCATTTTATAAATTTCGTCCACCGAAGGAATTTATGAGCGTTTAAAACACACTATACCAGATTTTTCCCCGAATAATTTAAATTTTAAAATATTAATTGCATTTAAAAAAAAACGAAAAATGTACACAAATGTAAAATTTCTTTTTCTGTGACGGAGTATAATTTTAAAAAAAAATCTTTGAATCGAAGTCGGAAATCCGTGGACAAATTTTCTTCATAGGTTAACATTGAGGTGAGCGAATCCAATAGGGTTAGTACATAGCAGCCTTAATGTGACATGTGCCTTGTTTATTAATTTATCCAATCTAGGTTGGATTGATGACAGCGCTATACGCAAAGGATGAAATATATCTAAACAGTTTCTTTGTTTTGCTTTTATGATACTAGCAGTAGAGAAACCAATTTCACAGAGAAATGTTGATGGGAAAGGAAGAAGAGATTTCAATGCAATTTCAGCGAGCTCCGGGAGTTGATTTCTAACTTTTATCTAAAATGATGAGAGTGACCGTGTGTTTTTAAAAATTATATTCAGTCCTTGATCAGTTCCTTATTTCAATAATTTGTTTTGCAAACTGGTTTACATTTTCTACACGGGAAAAAAGAAAAAAGGATTCCGGATCCATGAATTTCCTTTGCGGGGATCTTCGTCTAATGGAAAATAAAATTTGAAACGTTCTGTTAAATTCATTAGGTATTTCATGATAACTTTTCGCAGACGTGATATCAATATCCTCATTTACTTCACTGATAATTGTTAAATTATGGAACATATCATAGCAAGCCAAGGAAACTACTTTTCCAAACCCCTTAACTTTCGTTTTTGCCCATCGATCTTATCTGCCATTGAGAAACATGTTGCATTTTTTCCTTGCATGGAAGTGTTAAGATCATTAAAAATACTAAATATATCAGACAAATTAGCAAATCTAGCAACCCAATTTATATTTATAAGTAGTTTGAGACCTAACTGGTTTCTTTCTTCCAAAAACTGCATATGTTCATTCCGTAGTTCAAAAATTCTCGTCAGAACGTTTCCCCTCGATAACCATCGTACTTTAGCATGGAATATCAGTTGCTTATGACCAGCTTCCATATTGTCGCACAACAAAGAGAATAATCTCGAATTTAACGCATTCTCTTTACGAAATTCACAATTTTTACTACATCACTCAGCACACTGTTCAATTCAACTGACATTTATTTCGTAGTAAGATTTTAACGATGGAAGAAGCAGTGCGCCTATTTACATTCTGGTGCAAGCTCCTTCATGTTGGTAAGTATTCCAGAATATTTCCCCGTCATTGCAGCTGCACCATCAGAGCATATTCCTACACAACACCTCAAACCACATTTGTTGACAATGTAATCGTTCATGGCTTTAAACGATTCAATATTAGTTGTGTATGATAGCAAAGACGCAGAAAAAAGGATTCTTCTTTCATATCACAGTCATTTTCAAATCGGACGTATACTACAAGAAATGACTTCTTAGTAACATCTGTGGATTCATGAAGTTGCAAAGAATAATACTTCGTGTGCTTTATTTGTTCAATAAGTTCCTCTTCCATATCTTCAGCAAGTTCATGATTGCGTTGAGCTATAGTGTCATTGGAGAGCGGCACACGGACCACCTTTGCCGCGGATTCACCCAACATTTCTATGCAAACATCATCGGTACAGCTTTACGCGAATGTGTCGGCAATTGTGTATGGTTTTTTAGCTTTATGAGAAGCTGAATTGCCACTTTATGAGAAGCCCTCAAAGCACTATTATTTATATTTGTAATGCTAATAATCTGTTTCTGTTGGCTTTTCAATTCAATACTCTATTTCAAAAAAATCCTTTGGCTTCGCACTTATTTCTTTATGTCTTGTATGTAAATGCCGTTTCAGTTTAGATGGTTTCATTGCTTTATTGGCCAGAACATCTCCGCAAACAACACACTGATGTTTTGACATTTCACCATCAGTTATGACTTCGAAACCAAACTCAATATATGCGGGATCATACTTTCTAGTAAAGCTAGTACGAATTGTCTTAATTTCTCAGCACACACTTCTATTGCCATCGTTTATCATACTACTGCCACATTCAGAACTGTTGTGCCGCTTAAGAAAAAAGTCAAGTGAACTTTGTTTTGCCATCTATAAGTAAGAAAAATGCAAATTCCGATGGTAAAAATAAGAAGTTATAAAAATAAGTACTGTCTGTTCTTACATATTTATGCACAATCATCATCGCGTAGCGTCGAGGGGGGGGGGCACGGGGGGATGTGCCCCCCCCAACTTAACTTGAAATAAATTAAAACTTAATAGAAGTTCAGTTAAAATCAGAAAATTGTAGAAAACTTTTAAGAAAGTTGGTTTTCTTCCGCCTTTTCAAACTGTGAAACTGAAGATTCCGATTATGTTTTTAGCCTTAACATAGTTTTTAACAATGATATGATCCATAACAAAAATTCGATGCTATATTTTTTCCACATTTTATTTATATTATTTTTATTTTCCTCATTGTATAACTTTAGAATACTCCTCAAACATCAATTCTATTGTTATTTAACTTAAAAAAATCATGATATTTCATATTTTAAGGACCGTCCGGCAGTCAATGCGCAGAGGACCCTAACTGAATTCAATTCCTGCTAGGGATGGGATATTGATATCGATATTATCGAAATATCGATATTTACCTTTCGATAATAATAATATAGATATTTGATTTACTATAATATCGTAATATCGATATTATATTCCCGATATTATCGATTACACATTTTCAAAAGAATTTATTTGAAATAATTATAATTTATAAAAATTTGGGTTGAAAATCTTAAAACCAAAGAGAAAAAATAAATGAGATTAAAAAAAATTATACAGAAAAATTGTAAAATTAATCAATGAGGGTCTATATTCAACTGTTGAAACAAATGGAAAAAAAACTGTAATACAATGTTAAATAACAGTTATAGGCTGTGAAGAATAGGAAATTCTTCAACGAATATTTTCCAACGGACAGTCTTCAAGCACAAAAGTTCGTTACGTCAACGGCAGTGGACAATTTACAGTTCAAGACTCATAAATCTAGCATTGCCAGACTGGATGGTTCGCGCGCTGGCGGCAGATATAGAGTTGATCTACTCTCGGAAAATGATAGACACCTGTTGGCTTAGGCCAGACATCGTTTATTTGGGAACTTTGAATCCTAGGCTTAGCGTCGTATCACGTAGTCGGTGTGACTCCGACTGTTCAGGGGATAATTCGTAACTCCCCGGTGCCTTCGGGCGGAATTTATGCTCGATAATTCGTGATTGTATAAAGTGTAAATAAATACAGTTTCGTTTTAAAACCTAAACTCCGTATTTCTGGATTAGTCTATGCTCAACTCTCTGGGAGAAACTGTCCATATCGTCACAAGGCCAATTCCACCATGAAATTTTCTTTCTGATAGTTTAATCTTAAAAGTCTGTTTCATTAGATTTACTACATGTGTCGATGTTTACTCCCTAAGACAAACATCTTTTGAAGCTTTTGGTTTGTGCTGTTTTGAGTTGGAGATTTTTAAATTTAAAGGATAAAACTTTTTTGATTTTAAATAAAGTTCTCGGAGGACTTCCTAAAAACGAGCCAAAATGGAGCAAATTAATCCAGTAAGAATAAAAATTGATGGTGGAATTGGCCTATAACTTTTATTCATTAAGAATTATATAACCACATCATTCCATTTCACTAAGGTGTTTGAAAGTCAATTCCACTATAAAACCTGTCAGAAAGTTTCATATAAATCAAGTAAACAAGGCTAAATATTTTGAAAGATCTTGAGTTTGATATTTATTAGAAGTATAGAGTTGAAGACAGGTGAATTATTGTATCCAAATATAAAATAAAAAATTACTTAATTAAAATATTATCATTAATTATTTTAATTTAGGAAAGCCCAGAAGTGATTTAAATTGTGAATAGTTTATCTAAAAAAATTAATTTAAAAAAGATACATAAGTAAATCAGACAAAAGAATTAAACTTAAAAACATTATTATTTATTTCTTTAAATACAAACAATTTATAATATAAACAAAGTAATTTGTAATGTAAGCAATCAAAAAATGTGTGAAAAAATCAAAAATTGTTCAACATATAAAAATGAATTCTAGAAAGAACAAAAAATGAATAAAAACAATTATTGTCCATTAATTAAAAAAAAAGAATTCTTCTCCCACTGAGTAGAGGAACGAAGTTTATTCAATGTGAGACGATTTCTGGCTGAGTTAATTATATTGCTGGCTTGAGAGAAAATTCTTTCAGATGGCACTGAAGTTGAAGTCGCAGCCAAATATTGCTTGGCAACCCCACATAGTTCCAATTGATACAATCCAATTGATTTACTCCAAAAAGAAAGCGGACACTTGTTGATGTTATCTTCTTCAGGGGATCGCAAATAAACGGCAGGTTTTAGGTACCTCAGATTTTCATCAGGAAAATCTGAGCTACCTAAAGAACTCCGATGCTTCCAAGTTTTCTGAACCGTTTTGGAGTGTTCACCAAAGAAAGATGATCCAGATCCTTCTCCATTGTCAGAATCGGAACTGTGTCCACTTTTCGGTGAATGGGCGCTTTTCAAAATTGCTTTCAGTTCTCGAATTGCTTTGGTAGTAGTCTCAGGGTCCCTGAAGTATAATGTCTTCCATCGGGGGTCCAATAACGTACTTACGGCCAGTGCTATTACATCCTCAACCATGAGTCGTTTTTTGCCGCTTCCAAGATTCCTTCCATCAGTTTGAGACCAACATTAGACGTAGGTGACATCTTGGAAATTTTTTTTCTACCGTGGTTGCTATTGGAATCGCGATATTGACTGTAAGGTATTTATCTCCTGATAACTCTTTTGTGGCTTTTAGAAGAGGCTCAAGAAGCTGGATGATTTCCTGCAAATCTTGGCTCTCTGCAGCTGTTGTCATGTTTGGTGCCGATGTGTGTCGGTGTATGATGTTGTTGAGTGTTGAGCTGAGGCTTCGAAAACGCTCGATCATTTCTTAAGTAGAATTCCCCCGCGTTTCCACACTTTGAATGAGTTTCAGATTACTTTTTGCTCTCAATTCATGTGAAGCCCGAACACTCTGTTTGAACCAGGTCACCACTTTCTTCACCTTTCCATTTAGTGGCGCGATCTCTGGTACGGCTTCAACTGAACGGTAAGCGACTAAATTGAGGATATGGGCAAAACATATTACATGTTTTTTTTCTACCACAAGCAATTTCCACGGCTTTAACCATATTCGATCCTCCATCAGTGACCACTGAATTTAGTTTTTCTTTTTTCAAACCTTACTACTGCAGGATATGAAGGATTCTTGAAGAAATGTAATCTCCGGTATTGCTCTGGTTCATTTCAAAGACTCCAATGGTGCAGGAAGCTAATTTTTCATTTTAGAAATAATGGACTGTGATGTACAAAAACTTCTTGTCTGAAGGGTTTCGGTCCAGAAACCGGTTATCTCCGATATCTCCTTCCAATATGTTTCCATACACTCAGTGTTGCCATTGCTTCACCCAAACTAGGATTTCTTTCTTTCTCTAAATAGAAACTTTTTAATTTGATAAAATATTGTTTATTGAAATGTTATTTCCTTATTGAATTAAATTACGATAATTTTTTTATCGTACTATTACCATATATATATATATATATATATATATATATATATATTGTATATATATATTATTTTACTATACAATCATTTCTCCGAATACGATTGACTGCATAATGTAAGGAAAATGTGTTATCGATATTTGAAATATCGATATTTTTGTGCCGATATATTATTGATATCGATATTAATAGCCGATATGATTATCGATACTCATATCGATATTTTGCTTTCGATATCCCATCCCTAATTTGTGCTGCCCCCCCCCCCCCAAAAAAAAAAAAAAAAAAAAAAAAAAAAAAAAGTTAGAAGCACGCTACGCCTATGACAATCATGCTTGACAGATCAATTAACCTCAAATTATCAGACACGACTGGGCAGTGGCCGCCCCTTTCCGCACACTAGACACAAGTTAGCCCGACGATCCACGACTCTCGAATCACATTTCTCGATAGCGAGGAATCTTAAGTTTATAATATAATAACTATTCTAAAATTTAAAAATGGGATCGTTTGGAACTAAACTAAACCGTGATTCGATTTTAAATAAATACTTTCTGGTCACGGACCGGTAACAAACAATTCACGGACTGGCACCGATCGCGGACCACACTTTGAGTAGCACTGCTCCAACGCCATACTAAAGTTCTTTATATTTATTTGTATGCTTGGATCCTTGAAAAGTCCTCAATTCTTTCACGGAGAAATAGTGCGAATCCAGCAGAAGAGCATTGAATTGTTAGTATTAATCCTTTAGCATTTGAAAGCAAAAACAGTCGCCATGTATGGTAGTCTCGACATTTATTTTTTAAAGAATTGTTTTCTTTTCATCTCTGTTTTCTGGAACATTTTTTCTATAACTTGCTGTGACAATTCTTAGGCTGATTCCTAGGCTGCTTTTTTCATTTCTTTCATTAGGCTTTCATAACAATTATCGCGAAAATCAAACCATAGGCAGACGTCACGAGTTTTTATTTATTTGAACTCCAAAAGTTCATGTAAAATTCCTTGATATACACTGAAGTGCCACTGAATTAGGGATACCTACCTAGTAACGAGTTGGGCCTCCTCTGGCCTTGATAACGGCTGCCACACGACGAGGCATAGATTCAACAAGTTTCTGGAAACGTTCCACGGGAATGGCTTGCCAAATATTGGCTAAAGCTGTCCATAATTCAGTAAGGTTCTTTGGTGCTGTGTGATGGCCTTTTACGCCTTGTTCCAAAACATCCCAAAGATGCTCAATAGGATTTAAGTCTAGGCTTCTAGATGGCCAATTCATGACAGAGAAGTCAGAAGAATGCTCATCCAACCAGCCAGTAGCCAACCGGGACTTATGAGAGGTACAGTTGTCTTGCTGGAAAACTCCATTACCGTGCGGATAACAGAACAGCATAAACAGATGGAGGTGATCACCCAGCAACTCTACGTACCGAATTGCCTTGAGGGAGGTTGGTACACGCACCAAAGATCCCAAACTGTGCCACGAAAAAACACCCCAGACCATGATTGAGCCACCATGCCCTTGTACAGTTCCAGCCAGGCATGCAGGATTCATGGCTTCATGAGCCTGACGCCATATTCTCAGCCTCCCGTCGGCGTTAAGTAGTCGGAATCGAGACTCATCACTCCATGCTACTCGTTTCCAGTCCTCTACACTGCAGTCTCTGTGCTCTCTTGCCCAGGCAAGACGTCCAGCCCGATGGATAGTATAGAGCAATGGTACTCTCGTAGGTCGACGGCTCCCGAAACCCATACGGTGAAGCGAGCGTTGCACAGTCCGTTTACTGACTGTACGACTGGCACCGTCATTAAACTGGGTGGTAATTTGAGCTAATGTTTGGCTTCGCTGGCTACGTACAATACGCCTGAGCCGTCTCTCACCACGCACTGTCAAGGCTAATTGTCCTTTGCAGTTTGCCCGATCGCTAGTTTTTTTCCACCATCCATGTATTCTTGGTATACTTTTGACACTGTCGACCTTGAAAATCCTAGCTGTGTGACGATTTCGGAAATTGAATGGCCCATGCGTCGCGCACCTACGATTTGTCCGCGATCGAAGGCGTCTAAATCAGGCAGTTTACCCATACTGGCAATTCCAACAACTAATTCAGAACAACCACAGTACGAGCTATATATGCAGTTACCACAGCGCCCTCACTTGCGCATACATGATGCGCAGTGCTACACAATTTGCATAGGCTTTGCTATCCCTAATTTAGTGGCACTTCAGTGTATTATAGCAATGTCAGTATTTACTCTTCCTGTTGTATCACGAGAAAAAGAGGTTTCGCTACCTTTGTAACACGAGTTTTACATTTCCTATGGGCGTATCGCATTTTTCCCCCTGCAGTTTAGAGGAATTTCGTTTTAAGGTTTTTCAGGTGGTGTGCTTTTTGAATTCGAATTAAAAAAGTTCTTTCTCTTTTTAAAATAAACTGTCTGACAGTTATAACGTATGTAATCATTCATGTCAATAATTTCAAGGGTATATGTTTATTTTCTATTCACCAGAAACGTACGTACATGATGATTGCCGTCAAACTTGTCAAAAGTTCATATTTAAACATGACCCACGAGTAACTCTGACGTAAAGGTTCTTACAAATCAACTAAAAGTAAATTCAATAGACGGTCATAGACCTTCAATAGAGAAACAAGTTTTTCTCTTTGCTCCTCGATGAGGAGGACGTGAGAAATGCTAGAACAGATTTTCCATTCATTAAAAATATGCAAATCACTAATTATCCAGCCGAGCAGCTGATCGACAAATTAATTTGCCGCTACTAAAATCCTTTGCCTATTTTAGCTTGTTACTGCCTCTTACTATTGTCGGTCCAGGAACCCGTATTAACGATATTTCTTAATTATCACTAACATCGGGCAGGGTTCGCACGAGAAAACCAGGAATTGTTGGGAACATTCATACTCGTTACTCTTTGTCAGCGATGTGCCTGAAAATTATTTTAAAATACTTTTAACCTTATGTACCCGAATTGTCAGTTATTTGCTACGGAAGATACATTTCTCGCGTCAATTTAAAAAAAAAATGTAATGCTTATTATTTCCGAAATTTCACTCCTGATTTTCTCAAACTTCAACCCATTTCGATTCAAGCGAAAAATATTAGGCTGTATTCCTTCCCTGAAAATATACCATTAAAGTTTGTAAAAATTGTCAAAACACAGTGATCACGTTTTATAAATAGTAATGGAAACATTTTATACTCTGCACTTTATTAATTTTTTAATGGAAGCATAAATCTATTTAATAGAAAACGTTTAATTTTTTAAGCTCGTAAGTCTAAGCTTAGAAGTAATTCTAAATGTATAAACAATTTGAGGTTATGAATTTTTGATATATAAATTAATAGAAATTGATTTAAAAATATAATGATTGTAATTTTTAAAAAATTAATATTTAGTAGTAGCATTTTACCAAAATTTTATGCCAAATCATTTGGAAAAAATAAGGGGTGGAATCTTTTGAGTATGGACCCCGTTAGAGTTTGTATGTTTTTGGAAAATTTTGTTTTCAACTTCCATAAAATTCAGCTGTCCTCTACCGTTGCAAAGAAAAATGTAAAAAAAAAATACTATCAATTCATACTTTATTCCTCGAAAAATGATGAACTGAAGTCTGTATTTTATAATTATTTTGGAAAATGATGCGCCTGTTCACATTTCATCTATTGTTAGTATTACGATTACGATTATGCATGTGATGTATATTTTTAATTACATAAATTGTACTTGGAGGAGTTTTTGATTATTATTTCCAAAACAAATGAGTATTTACACTAATAATCAAAAATTAAGGAAAAATAACAAAAAGAGGGATAACACGTTCAAAACTAGGCCATTCTGTTTAAAATTTGAATATGTTGTTAAGTAAAAGGTGCTGAACAATACTACATTATGAAAAATAGTGGCGCTGCAGTCGGAATACGTCATTTGCGAGAAGCATAAAAGTGTATGTCTCAGAGCAAGGCGGCAGTTGTCGCTGCGAGGCTGAGATTAGACATCTGGCATAGCCAAATTGTAACATTCACCTCCAGGCATCATTTGACTGAAGAACTGCGATGGCGAGCTATTGGGATACTAGAGGCAGGACAAAGTCAGACAGAAGTGGCCAGATGGCTAAATGTGAGTCCGTCTGTGGTTCATAGACTTTGGCAACAATTTCTAACCACGGATTTGGCATCCAGGAGGTTCAGCCAAGGACGGCCATACGCTACGACGAGAGCCGATGACCGATATTTGTCATTATGCGCACGAAGGAATAGAACCGCAACTCCGTTTGAACTCAGATCCTCCTTTGCTGCAAACTCCGGAAGATTGGTATCAACGTCAACCGTGCGTAGAAGGCTTCACGAAGGTGGTCTTTTTGCGAGAAGACCAGCCATTTGCGTCCCGCTCACGTCACGCCATAAGCGGGAACGTTTGTAGTGGGCACTTCAACATGTCCACTGGACGCGTGATCAATGGAGGGCTGTTCTCTTTACGGGTCCAGGTTTAGCCTCCAAAGCTATAGTAGGCGTATTTTGATTTGGAGAGAACCTGGGACTCGTTTTCATCCATCACACATCCGTGAAAGAGATGCATACGGATCAGGCAGTGTCTGTGTTTGGGGTGGTATCACTTTGGGTGGACGCATAGATCTCCATGTGTTTCCTCGTGGAAATGTGAATGCTCACACCTATAGAGATGACATCCTTGATGCTTATGTGCGCCCATATGCCGGGGCAATAGGTGATGCTTTCGTGCTACAGGACGATAACGCGAGACCGCACAGGGCTCGCATCGTGGATGCTTATCTTGAGCAGAAAACAATTCAGCGCATGGAGTGGCCAGCTTGATCATCGGACCTGAATCCAATCGAGCATATTTGGGACGCTTTAGGACGACGTATAGCTGCTCTCAATCCTTCTCCTAGGTCCCTAGCCACGCTTTCAACTGCTTAGCAAGTGTTGCGACGAATTATTGTATGGGGTAATTTAAATCTTTAATAATAATTGCTAATTAAAGTTAAGATAACTCTTAACAATCACTTACATCTACTAACAGTTAATATCTAGTTTCAATTAGATTTAACTTCAATATTAGCCATAGTGGTTAATACATTAAGTTAGATGGAAAGTTTGCGTTGTGATTTTTATAAATGCAATAACCCATCATATAATTAAAATTTACATTAGGTTCGACTTACTGTTGCATCACTGTGGTGATTAATGAGCCAAAAAGAAAAATGAATTTAAATCTAATAAAATTACTTATCTAACATTGGAGCACACCTAAAAATAAAATTACTTCATCTAAAAGAAAAGTCAAGAAAATCAAATCTGCTGAAATAAAAAAACCTAAAGCTGAAAATCAGAAAATTAACTCAAAGGCAAAGACCGACATGACACAACTTTACAAATTAAAAATAACAAATTTACTAACAATTTCACTGACATTATAACAATCAATCTTATAATGTCAAGTTCTTTTCAAAATTAATCCGACAATCAAAATTTTAATCAATACGACACTATTCCGGTTAACTCCATTCTAATATCGATTCTACACAATTAATTACACAAAAATTAATAACATAAAAAAATTAGTGGCTGGTGAATAAAAAAAAACCTTTTGCAACTCTAATCTTAATTGTTAGCATTACTAGTAAATTAAAATAAAATAAAATAAAAAGAGTCTTAAGGACCCGCTGCAGCTTTCAACGCATAAATAAAGAGAAATTAAAGATAGAATTTAAAGAACAGAAAGGAAAGAAAAAGAAAGAATATCACCTGTGGCCAGTTCACCGTTCTCCGGGATCTGGCAACTTGCATCGTCCCGAGGCCAGGAGCCTCAAGGCCCCAAGCTTCGGTCTCACACACCCTTTCTCCAAATCCAGAAATCTCCTTTCAAACTTCTCCGCGCTTCCCGAGTCACCACTCCATTCCTTGTAGTCGTGCGCAGCCTGTATGATTGCAAAGAGTCCGCTGGCGCGCCAACGATTTGGGACATAAAGTTCGAGTGAAAGGTTGCAGGACACAAATTCTATCTTCTGGAACTGTAGTCCAATTTTATTTTTTCTTTTGAACTCTTTCTAACGCTTTATTAAAATTCCTCCGCGCCACCACTATCCACAAGATGCTGTATTCTTGCGCACATTCCAAAGTCCTGGTATTCTGATCTTTTCTCCTCTCTGGCTCGGGGGCTTGGTTGTGCACCACAAAGAAATGGCGAAGACAGGGCATATCAAATTACTAAGGACAGTGGCCAGCTAAAGATAGCGATTGAAGCCTGTTGCTAGAGTGGCACAGAGTCAGTTTTTGGGAAATAAAAAAAAACAAGGAATAGTAAAAAAACTTTTGCTATTTATCTAAATTTCTTCAACATTTGAAGTAAAATTCACCAGCCAAAAATATGTACTAGCCAGTCACAAGGTTTATAAATAAGATTAATTAGATAATAAAAATTTGATCAATGAAGCCAAACATGTTATGATCTCCCTCAATTTAATTCTTCATATTGTCAAAACATTTAGAGAAACTTGCGCACGATTTCTCCAAATGCGATCACATTAATTAAATAAATGAATATTTGATCACCACAAGTTTAACCACCAAGTATATTTAGCAGAGGCTTAATAAATTTATAACAAAGCACAACCGTTACTAACATTTAAACTAACATTTAATTGTTTACTTTACTTAAACTTAATTACCTCAAAACCCGAGATTAAAATATACGTTAATTATTTATAAAACTATTAATTATCATCACAACACAAGAGCAGTGGCTCTCACTTCCTACCGAACTCATAGACCGCATAATTGACAGCATCACACATCGCTGTATGTGCTGTATTGCTTCTCGAGGGGATCATACGCCATATTAAAGGTACTTTTCCTATACCAAACTGACACATCCGATTTGTTCATTGTATACACATGCTAGTTTCTATAACACCATAATTGTCTGGCGATTTCTTTTTATGCTATTTTATACCTACCTATGTGTTGTATAATGTGTATGAGTTTCATTAAATTCTACGCGTAACTTTTTGAGTAATCGCTATTTTTGTAACTTTTCCTTAATTTTTGATAACCAGTGTATTAGTGCTACTGGAAGGAAGTTAAATATTTGTGTGCAACCTGTAAGTCTCTTAAAATATGATAACTGGTAAAAATTGTCCTTAATCACGTACTTTTTAGAGTTAACATAACAGAGATATGTTATAACGGATGTTAAAAACTCGTATTGTAAAAAGGTAAAGGATTTCGGGGAATTTCTCTGGTGTACCGTACTTTTCCAAATTTCACATAATTTCAGCCTTTCCTCCCTCCTGTGTTTAATAACGTTTTAAAGCAGTAATTAACTAAAATGAAGAGATGAATTGTTCTGTAAATTTCCTTTACGTTGTGTATCCCATTCTGTTAATACTGTAGCAACGTCGAACATCTTCACACGTGGAAATTCCAAGAAATGACCACCCAGAGCTTGGTTACGCTTATAATTGATTTAAGTCCCCTTTACCGAAAGCGGACTGGCATTTCGTACCCACAAATTAAAATCAGAAAAAAATGATCAAAATCTTAAATCTGAATAATTAAATCTTAAAATCTGAATTACACCCAACTTACTCTCTTCAAAAGAGCTATGAATGAACACGATGTTCATTCATTCCGCTCTTGCGACATTCCCAGTTGAAACCATCATTCGTTTCTTTTACTATTTCTACCAAACGCATCTCATCCTTGCACACCGAACATTCAATCTTATTCGCAATTAAACACATTACCATGCACCACTGTAACACACGCATTTTCCCCTTTCGCCCCCCCCCCCCAAAAAATAACCTAAATCATACTTTTCAGCCATGATCCTGATTGTCCAAGATTAGTTCTCCCAACGAAAACTCCAAAGAAATGAAAAACAACAGGGATTCCGTAGTTCATCCAAAGAAAACTCAAAAGAATTGAAGAACAAGGATTACGTTATTGCCGTTTAAAAAATGAGAGGCTTTAAAAATAACCATTAACAATCACGAAACAAGTTAGAAATATCCCACAATTCGATTGAACCGGATGACACACACACACACACACACACCAAAAAAAAAAAAAAAAAAAAAGATTTCCGAAATAAGGTTCCCAGAATAAAATCGTTCTGGAACAACGAAATCGCCAAATTTGGCTTGCACCCGATACTTCACTTTATCCAAAGATTGTTGTAGAGATTTATCGTTATACTGGATATCGTTCTAGAACTTTTAACGTATGATTACGTTCCTCCATAACGGGCCGCGGTAAGCAAAATTGCAGACGTTAAAACCGCCGTAGCGCGTTATAAATCAAGAGTCTCAGAATATTATTTTTAAAAGGTGTTTTGTGTTTTATCCCTTTTTATCCCTTTATAATCAACCAAAATCGATAAATGAGGTACCATTTTAAAGATAAGATCTCCGCTTCGTGCGAATTATTAATTTCGAATTACACAACATTACTTACTTACTTACTTACACACACACACACACACAAACACACACACAAAAAAGAGGTAAGCAACGATAAGTAATCCTACATTAATAACCCCCGGTAGTTTCGCTAGAAGAGACTACTTGAATTTATTTTTTAACGTAGGATTACGTTCCTCAATAACGGTCCTTCGGAGAGAGAAAAAAATTGTCCTGCGTCGCGAGTTATAAATTTGGCAGCGCGCCAAACCCAGTAGCAGTAAACAATTAAACACAGAAAAGCATCAAAATACGCCAGAAGAAAAAAAAAGAAGAAAAAGCGGTAAGCAACGATAAGTAATCCTACGTTAATAACCCGCGGAAGTTTCGTTAGAGGAGACTACCTGAAATATTTTTTTTTGGTACTTTTCCGTTAGTGAGGCGCTCCTTGGCGGCAGATGTAAATCGTCGCTAATTATAAATGTAAGAATGGACAATGGTAAAACTGAATCGCACGGTCCCAAAATCTCGCCAAAATTTTGCCAACCCATTTCTTACGCCAAAATTTTACGCACTTCCAATTTTCCCATTATGGTCCTTTGTTTCGTGTTGCGGAAAAGCCAACTATCGCAGGGGTGTATCACAAGTTTAAATGCAAACGCGATACTACGCAGAAGTAAAACAAACTAATCACTAGCTGTATAAACCTCGAAGCCCGAGTTAGCTGTGACTGTTATCTCACGTGGATTCATCTACTCCAGAGGTTCCCAACTTTATTTAGCCTACCATCCCCTTTATTATTATTATTATTATTATTATTATTAAAAAAAAAAAAAAAAAACTCTCCCCTGCAAATTTTCCTTCTTAAGCTAAGAAACGGAGATGCAGGGACAAATTTACATCCTTTTATGTACATATATTTCTACCTATGTCCTTCAACGTAGTAAAGAAAGACACTCAATAGGATGAAAGAAATGCAATTAAAACTTTTGTACTATAGCCTATAATAAAGGATAAAGTATCGGTATCTGATTTTGCAGCCAGAACAGTTGGTAGCTGAGTTTGAGAGCCCCTTGTAGCGTCACGATGAAAGGTTAAGGCGATTCTCTGAGGCGTTGCTAAAAATTACTACTATGGGATCTATAACAAAGCAAAGACAGAGTCCTAATTAAAAAACGAAGACCAATTTTTTAAAACAAAAACTTAACGAGGAAATTTATTTACAAAAAAATTTAACATTAAAGCAGTGCAACATATTCAATTAAACTCCGTGTAGATTTACAACGTACGGAGCCTCAAAAAACACACGTCCATACAGGCCGCGTTCTAACTAGCGTCTCTCCCTCAGACAGGGGGTTAGCAATCGCTGGTGACAGTTCCTTCGTAACTTTATTGCATTCCAGAATCGTTAGGACGACAGTTTTACTGGCTGCATCTGTGGGAAAACGTTTTTTAACCCCCCTACGTGTTCAAAGCCGGTGGAAACAGGCAACACTTTTCCTTGAAAAACACGCAGCTGTGTTTCAAGCTCTCTGTGGGGTATTTGGAAAAATAAGACCTTACATCCATACATCCAGTACGCTATACCCTCTATTTTGTTTTGGTCCAGCAGTGCTTACCGCACTGCGGGGGCTGTACAATGGTACCGCCCCCGTTGGGAACCACTGGCCTACACAATGAATCTGCTGGCGATATAATCGGTAAAACAAAACAGTTAAACATTGGGTTTGATTCTATAAATTCCATTGCCATATTTGCCAATAAACCACGTCTGAACATACAATTCATGGTTATGCCAAATTGTGACATCCGTCTCAGTTTATGCGGAAAAAAAAGACACGAGGCGATAAAAATTAAAATCAAAGATAGCGACTCACGGTGTTTGGCACGATTTGCAGATAAAAGTTTATATCCTTGGCACGTTGGCGCACATTTTGCGTGGTGTTCCGCTAGCGGAAAAGTACCAAATTTTTTAATGTGTTGATAAAAATTTTGTACACTCGTCGAGTAAGTGTATACAAGTTTAACTGCTTAGTTACTGTGAACTCGGGGCATTAATTTAGGAATCATATTTTACGAAAACATAACCAGGTATACCTTAGAATCAAAGGTTTATGTAATTCTTATCTATTAGACCATTAAGGTATTCTTCAGTGCTGATGTAATTAAAAAAGAAAAAAAGGAAATTAAAGAAATATTCAACCTTTTTAGGAGTAGCATAGTTAACAAAAGACTTTATTCAAGACAGAATACCCTTAGATAAAAATCATTTTCTGTATATAGAAGCCATTACTATAAGTTCAAAACTTGACAAGATATTACAATAAGAAAAAAAATTAACATAACAGAAATTTGAGTAATTAGGGTTTTTTTTTCTTCTTTTTTTTTCTCTCTCTCTTTTCTTTCTTTTTTTTTAAATAGTAGGCCTAAAAACTAATTATTCATTGTAGCAAAATTTGTGCTAATTTTAAGGCTTTTTTTTTCCAAGTTCGGATCCAAGATCAGATTTGACAAGATCGAGTTTGTATTAAATTCATCATATTTTTTTTATTGTCTGAAAATTTTGTATGTTGCGCTAGAAATAACAGAAGTTACTTTATAATATAACAACAGTTAAATTTTCAGGTAGAGGTAAAATTTATTTACTTTTAAAAATGCTTCTCGTTATCAATTATTACCCAGTTTGTCCTTCATATCTTCTAAATATGAATAATATCTGTATGTTTTATATGAATTCGTATACATACAGATATTTAACTTTAAAAAAAATAAAGGAAATGAATAGCTCAGTACAAGGATTATACTTATTTCGGAAGTGGTCTAAATGAAACAAATTAAAATGTTAGGTGGACCATTTTAATTAAGTGATTAAATTTCAGAAGCATTAATTTTTCTAAGGATATAGTTGGAATATATATTTAAACTTACGCCTACAATGCTCGCAGTGAATAAACGGAGGGCTATTCATTCTGATATGTGTCTTCCCTGAACTGCTCCATAAATTCTTGTCCTGATGAGCACCAAGTGATTTAGGAATTCAACAGGTCTTAAACGTCTGTTCAGAGATAGAATAATAAGATTTTTGTTAGCTCTCTGGAGGGGAATTTCGAGGCTACTATTTGCTTAGTGTTGACTTGAACAATTAGGTTGTGATTTGAAGAATGCTTTGGTTACCCTATTCGATAAATGTACTTGGTCTTTAGAAGTTTCTTTACTACTCTATTCCGATGTAGTGTGGCATTGTCATACCTAATAAGGAAAATTCTTCCACCCCCACCTCCAACAACTGATGGTTAAGGGCTTCGGTGCAGTTATTTCCACTGAACGATGCTCCATGTTTTAGCACTTTCAATTTGGTACGTTCATTGAGCATAATGCGCTCTTACCACCTTGACCCTAGCATCTGTTCCTTTCAAGAATTTTGGGGAGCGGGCAAGCTCCAACTCTAATATGCCAAGATCAACTGATTTCTAGATTCTAACGAAGACCATAACGACTCTTATTTAAAAAAAATAAGATTATTATGGGCTATTGATATATTTTTAATTTTTGTGAATAAATGTAAATGTGCTCTTCTTTGAATAAAAGGATGCAATTCACAGGCTTTCGCTGATTTCTATCTCCACTTGTTGTCCACAAAGATCTCACAGTTACCTCGCTCAATAAAGTGCCCTTTGTTGTACGTCGATTACGTTTTGGTTGGTTTTATAGAGCTACGGACACTTTTTACCTGAAGGTTTAACAGACTGGGATCTTCAGTCTGAAGATCATTCCGGACGGCTACAAATACAAATTCTGTATCCATGCGAACAATGTAACAATGTGGGATGCATTCCATTGGTTTGAAACAGGCCAGAGCCTAGACTTCATATGTTCGAAAGTTGAAACTTTCTAACAATATCAGTAATTCTGGGACTCACTTCATGCTGTCCAATGATTCTTCTCCGTAAGGAATCATTTAGTGGTTTTCGCCGAAACATTAAAATGCATGTAAGTATGACTTTTTTTTCTTCACGAAAAGAGCTAACTTCAAACAGAATCAATTCCCTCAGTGAAGCCTTTTGCATCTAAGACCTTTTCCATCAAAGAAAAAAAATATGTTATGTGTACCCACTTTGTATTCAAAATTAGTGAAGCTGATTTACTAGTCATTTATGTAATCTGGCACTAGCTGATTCATCAGAATCTATGGTTGTTATCTTTAGAAGGTGTTCGTTCCTATATTTTGGGCTTTATAGTTTCTTAGAAAAAGTTTTATTTTTTATTAGTTTAATATTTATTAGTTTAATATTCCAGATTAAGCAGCCTCTTTTTGCGGACTTTTTTTAAAATAAAGATAAGCTTGTAATTTTAAATCTCTCTCACCAACAGTGCGTAACAGTATTTGTCTTTTAAGAGTTTATCTATTTTTCGGTGTGCATCGTAGCTAAGTAGGAAAGAATCAAAATAAATGAAGTTTAAAAAAAAAAATAGTTTTAGAAGAAACCAAATAAAATCAAGACCAACGGCTTAGGTAGTTACGCGTTTTTTGAGGTTTTATTAAATTCATAGCCACAAAACCCTATATGGGTATATCCAAGATTGTATTTTCATAAACTTTAACATAAATTTTTATTTCTACCAAATTATTTAGCTGCGAACATACAGTTCCTTTATCGGCTGGTAAAACGTATTTTAAGTATATATTTTTCGACCATTTTGTCACGCTATTTCTTAAAGTGAACTTCTGTGGATGTTACTTATATTAATTTATTAAAATATTTAAATTTTTATAAATTCCTCTACGGTGTCGATTATCTGATCCTCCGGTATTTAATATTTAGATATTTAAATCTATCTATAGTTACTAAGCGCACCTATTTAGGTTTGAATAATTTTTATGCCGGTAAAACATCGGGTATGAAAGGATCAAATATATAGCTCTCTATTCGTTTCAGATTTTCTGGTTATATATCTGAAAAATCGATACTTGTCACCAAAACCTTGTATGTATCTATCATATTCCGGATATTAAATTGCTACAAGGTTAACTCGGGGTTAGTTTTACAAATAAGTATAAAAACGTTTTATGATGAACACAATTCTTCTGACTCTGTCAGTGTAGAACAACAAAAATGATTAATATGTATAAATATTTTCAAGAGTAAAATAGAGTATTTTCCTCATTTTCTTGCATAAATATAAATATTTACGCATATGAAAGGCTAAAACTTTTGAACTGTACTGGTGGTTTGCATGATAAAGGATATTTCAAAAGATTTCTGATGAGGTTCATGTTGATAAGATGACCAGTATTGCCATTTTTTTCAAAATTATCATGGCCTGTATTGATTAATGTGAAGCAAAATCTTGTACATTATTAAAATATAACATTATTTAAAAATTGCATTATTAAAAAAAAATCTAAATATAGATTTTTCTTCAATTGTCCCGCCTTCCTCAGGAGATTTATTTATTTATTTTAACCGAGGTAGATATGTGTAGAGAATTACTCTCTTTTTCAATTGGGTAAGAAATCAAAAGTAACGAAACTATCCAACTAAGAATTTTTACGCTATATAGATTAACAGAAACTATATTCCGTTAATGTATAAGCTTTTCGTTGCATATGGCATTAAATTTGCTTATTATATAGATACATTTAACAAAAGTTTTACGTTTTGATTCTTTATAATCAAGACCGATTTTATAATTAGAAAAAAATAATTAATACTGAAAACTACATGCTACTGGCTGATATGATTTTCTGTTTTACAATCTTATCGACATTTATCACAATTAACTATTAAATTATTACGAAAAGCTTGAATTATGTACATCATACTTATAGTTCGTAATCTGAAATGAATCCGTTTGTTGTCTACGAAGCTAATAATTAAGTACTTTTCTGGTAGCCCTTCCTTTTAGTAACAAGTCAATGCGCACCTAACCCATGTGATTTCAGAACTTGATTTTCTCTTTCAACTTTCGACAATTTTTTTCTCCGCAATTCTGTAATGGTGAAGAATCCAAGAGCGGTCAAAGACCCCCAGAACACAAAACAAGTTCCCAGAAGTTTTTCCCGGGTTTTTACTTTCACTCGACCCTGTTGGGGCAACGAAGGGGCCCATCTAAATGACGTTGCCCCCGACGCTTTCCCAATCGCTTGCTTACCTTCAAATTACGAAACACATATTCAGTAAGGGACGGAGGCGAACTGTAAGGGAGAGGGATTATTAACTCCCAATTTCCCAACAGATGTATTCGAAATGGGATTTTAGTTCTCAGCTGATGTGGGAACCGACACTCGCTGGTGGTTAGTGTCACTGAAAGAAAACAAAATTCGAGTTCTTGCTTTATTTGGTGCCATGCAGAGGCGTAAAATCTTAATTTGAAGGGGAAGAGGCCTCTAAATGTTTCAAGAGGCACCCAACTTTGTTAAACAAGGATTGTATTTTATTTGAATGCTGATTGACGTAAATCTTGATATTTTTAAACTGAAGTTTTGAATATTTTCAGGTGCGTAACTCTGTTCTAGGGGCTAGCTAAAATAACTTCTCGAATTTTTTTTGTTTTGATCATCCGACTAAGTAAGACAAGACATTTTAAATTTCAAGGATAGTTTGAGTATTTCCAAGGAAACTAATTGAAATGTAATTTAAGCAGAGAAGGATAAAATAGAGGGGAAATTGTTGGCATGACCAGACACTTATAAAAAATAACTTCAAACTGGTTATTATCAGTGATGGGAATAATAAAATAACTTAAAACATATCGAAGTTTCCATCTAGGCTGATGAGTGAGAGGAAAAATCGTAGTCACGTTGGCGTAATTTTAACTCCGGGGCATCTGAGTGAAAATCACGCAGAGTATACTCGTCCTTAACTTGACATTAAAAACAACTTCCGGACTCGTAGATTAACGTGCCCTTGCTCCAAAAGAATGAATGAATTCCCTAAATCAGTTTCCTATATTAATCAAAGGTATCGATATAACCACAATATGCTGTATTCACTTCAGAGAATAAGTTCAGAAGTTACATGGAACTCCTGATTATCCATGCTAATTAGTGCTTGAATGTGAGCGGAAAACTCGTATAACTCAAAAAGGACCAAATACACCGCAAGAAATGAAATATTCAGAGGTTTAGAATGAACTGCATAAGTAGAGTTTTATTAATTTTTAAATTCGATTTTTAAATTTTTTATAAAAAAAATCTATGGATAAGTTATGCCGGTTGCTAACAAGCCTTCTGACACTCTTCCGAATAATTTGTATGTTATATCTAACCACTTTCTTTTGTTTGGCGCAGATAATCCATGAAACTGGTTATCTGCTAGCGGATTATTGACGTACAGTGAATACATATTAAAAGCCAAAAGAAAAGATAACTTTGGAAAACTAGCACCTGGTTTTCATGAATTTCATATGAAGCGGCGAGTTTCAAAACTGTCTTTATCAGAATTTGTAAAAAAAAAAAAAAAAAATAGTTAGCACTGGATTCTGATTAAGGTGGCACTCCTGCACGTAGGTGTATCTGAATTATGTAGCAAAATTCTCTATTTCCTTCAGAAATTTAATGTTAAAACTCGTGGTTATTTGCAAAAGATTTTTGCAATTTACAAAAAATCACTTACTATGGATAAGGAGAGTTCTGAAACTCACTGCCCCATGTTATGATTAACATTTCGTTTTTGCATTTCATTTTATGACTGACAATTCGTTTATTCAATTTTTATCGCTATTCAGTACGAAATGTGTAGTTTAACTCAGTGGTGCACAATCTAGGGGTCCCGACCCACTGGGAAAGAGGGGGGGTGGTCGTGAAAAACCAAACAAAACAAAAACTGGAGGGGTCACGGATAGTTTGAAGAAAATTTTTGTCATACTAGCTGAAAACCCGTACTTCGCTACGGAGTACATTAAAATTAAATACAACGGTCAATGTATACAATTAATGCCAATATATATATATATATATATATATATATATATATATATATATATATATATATATATAATAAATACAACGATATCAATGTATACAATTGGTGTAAAAAAATATATATTTATAAAAAAATTGTAACGGATATTTTTATAGACAAAATAATGTAGAAGAAAATATTCAAATTAAATCTAATAGAACATACTAAAGAATATAGTACAGTTAATATAGTACTGTTTGAGGAACATTTATTTTACTGTATTTTAATATTTTTTTGGATAATGTACAATCGTCTGCCGCATTACCAAGAAAAAAAATTTTTTTTTCTTCTATTTCGTTCTTTTGCAAGTGACGCAAAATTAGTTTAAAGTATCACAAAAAGAAAACAAACCATTTGATCAGCATTTAATAAATTAAATTCTAAAAATTAATCTTTAAAAATTCACCAAAAGTCAGAAAATGGAGGTAAAGATTCGAAAGAGATTTCATTTTAAAGGAATTTTTATGATCTTTCTCGTGATATATATTTTATAAACCTCAGATTATTATTTAAAATGCAAACTTGAAAAAAGTTAGAAAAACAGCTTAAAAATTTAATTTAAAAAATCTAAGAAGAATTTTTCAAAAATCTTTCTTAGTGCACCCCTACACTATAAAAAGAATCGCCATGCAAAATTTCAGCCCTTTCGGTCCAGCGGTTTGGTCTCTGCGTTATATGTCTGTCAGTCAGTTACGGAACTATTATATATATATATATATATATATATATATAGATTAAATCATTTATTTAGAAAAAATGCTTTAAATTTTCTAAAATTACATACCGTAAAATCTTGAGTGTAATACGCACTATTTTTCACATTTTACTCCGCAAAAATTGGGGGGCGTATTATACTCGTGTACAAAAAAAAACGTAATTTTAAACATTGAATAAACGACAAACATTAGATGTGCTGTATTCTAGTGAGAGTGATTAAGACTGATAATTTCACACTATTGTTTGTTTTGAATTGAAAATTTAAGTTTTTGCTTATTTTTATTACAAATTTTATTTATATTAATAAATATTTGTGCAATTTTTAAATAAAATATTGAAAAGTTAAGGATTTGTATTATAGTCGAATTTTAATTTTTTCCGAAAATGTCGCGCAAAATCAAGCATGCGTATTTATACACGTGTGCGTATAATAGTCAAGATTTTACGGTATTTTTAATTTTTATATTGTTACATGTTGAAAAATGGTATTACATTATTGTTATTATGTAAAATAAATATATGCCCAAAATGTACAGTTTCCTCCTTTTTTGGTTTGTTAGCATTTTCATAATTAAAAAAAAATACAGTCTAACCCCGTTATAGCGAACCCGGTATATAACGAACTCCCGGCTATAACGAACGAACATTTTGGTCCCGCAGTTTTCCTATTGTACATAATTTAATTAATATTGTGTCAGTTAAATGTAATCTATTTTAGTTGATTCAATTCATTAATGATCATTTCTAATATATTTTATCATTTTTTTCAACACATCATTATTGAATACACATTGCAACTAATGAGTTATGCATTTTGTGAACTCTAACATTTTTCTTAACGGTTCGGATATAGCGAATCATCGGATAAAGCGAACAAAACCTTTGGTCCCTTGAAGTTCATTATAATGGGGTTGACTGTATTGTGTTTCTACCAAAAAATTTTCATTGTGGGTCGAGGGTTTTTTTTTTTATATAAAGAAAGAAAGTAGGTCATGGTCGAAAAAAGTTTGCGCACCCCTGGTTTCACTCAATGAAAACATTCAATTTTAATAAAATACATAAAACGAGAGAAAGAATTAAAGACTAACAAGATCCATAAATCACATCGGGAAGAGAATCAAAATCAAGACCCCACTTGACAGCAAATCTTGCCCCCGGCGAGTGGTCCAGATATTTCGTGATTTGTTTTTTCGAAATATCGTGATGAGTTTGCGGTTTGAAGGGGGGAAGGACGCTAAGATTCACCAACTGGTATACAATAGTTGGTTCGAGGACACCGACTTTGTCAAGGTTTCCTAGATTTTATGGAGATAGTTTTGTTTTTGAAAAGGAATTTCCAGAAAGAAAATTCAGTGTACTTCAGTGTCATTCAACTGCCCAAACTCACTACGATTGTGAAATCAAGAAACATAGAAAGTATGCTTTATTATGGCCTTGAGAAAAATTTTGGACACGATACAGCGAATATTTCATACTAATGTGTGTTATTTTCTCTTAATTTCCCAGCTCTTCCTTTTGTTGCATTCGAGTATACTCTTTGAAAAGTTTTCGAAATGCCTAATTTTACCAATTAAAAAATATATCTTCATTTTGAAGTCATTACAACTGGAGTTAGAAAAGCTTTTTGGCCTAGTTTACTGTTAGTGTTGTTAAATTCATACAGGTGTAGTCGGTGTTTATTTCTTCCAATATATATATATATATATATATACAGTTGACTCTCTGTTTAACGACTTTCAAGGGACCGTGGAAAATCGTCCTTAAGTAGAGCGTCGTTAAACAGAGAGCCAACTGTATATATATATATATATATATATATATATATATATATATATAGAGAGAGAGAGAGAGAGAGATAGATAGATAGAGAGAGAGAGAGATAGATAGATAGAGAGAGAGAGAGATAGAGATAGAGAGAGATAGAGATAGAGATAGAGATAGAGAGAGAGGGAGAGAGAGAGAGAGAGAGAGAGAGAGAGAGAGAGTACGTACAGAAAAGCAGTTTCAACAGTAGCCCTGAAAAAAAAAATCAGATGTGTCCCTTGGTACTTAATTCGACAAAAAAATTTAAAACTTCAGGGATTTATAGATGATCAGGGTTCCAGAATTACAAGCACCATTACTGAAGCTACACTAGATTTGCCTTGCCGCGTTGATTATAGGTGGTAATCCTGCAGAATTCCTGACTGCAGTCATATCAAACTATTACTGTTTTTGTTGAAGCTTTAAGTGTTACGCTTTATTGATATAGTAATAAAAATCGCGAGTGTATTGCTATTTATCTTCTAAAGTCATTCTAAGTTGCATGCATCCTTTTGATACACCCCCTTTATATATAATTCCCTCCTTTTCCCATAAAAATCAAGGTTTTCCTTTTAAAGTTTCTGATAAGTCTTGAATGTAGATATCTAAATTATAGTCTCTGAAAAAAAGTCAAAATACAGCTTAGCGTTGAAATATCAGTTGTTCATTGTTGAATTATTCATTCATGATATACTTAAGTGGGAAAATAGAGATAAAAGGATTTTTTTTGTAAAGTAGTGCAGATAAAAAATTGTTAGGAATTTTGATGACATTATGTTTCTTAAACCAAAAGAAAAAAAAAGAAAAGCATTCGTGGGACGTATGACAAAACTCTTTTTACGAAAAAAGTATTCGCCTGTAACCACTCTAATACATTGTCCTCTAGAAAAGGGTTTGCGACTTTCTTTACCTTGGGTTAAAAGTTATGTGATTTGCAATTCTTGCCACGTTAGTCTACTTGGAGGTGGTGATATACAGTTAAAACTCGTTGTAATGAATATGAAGGGACGCAGGTGCTATTCTTAATTTTGAAAAACTTAGTAAACTGGGAATCCAAGATGGGACCATTAAGAATAAATTTATGTAGTACAATTTATGTCGTACTGAACAATAAATACGGGAAATTATAGATGCGGGAACATAACAAAGAAATATTATAATCGGGACTGGATAAAATAAACGACACATACGTGAAGACGATGATTCGGGGAATGATCGATCGAGGTTCCACTGTGTGAATAGAAGATACAATAAATTATGAGCGTATATATATATATATATATATATATATATATATATATATATATTTATATATGTATATATATATATATATATATATATATATATATATATATATATATATATATATATATATATATATATATATATATATGTAACAGAAAATCGCGTCCTTCTCTAAATTTACATTCACCGCGTACTCTAAATTATCTTGTTAATAAAGCACGACCCCTTTTCCAAAATTGCAACCTAAAAGTAAAGTAAGTTATAATTTATACTAGCCCTGCAGATCATTAAACAGGCATGTGAAATATTGAACTCAATAACATCCCCAGATATGAGTGTTCGAAGTTATGAGATTCCGAATGTCAGTGTAATGTCAAAATTCTTGAAGAGCCCTCGAGCCACTCTGGATTTATGCGTTCTATAACGTCGAAACCGCACTTTACAAGAACTTTATGGCCGCTTATCCTGCTCACAGGTCAATAGGTCGCAGCTCTAACAAGCGCGGGATCTAGCAATAAAGTAATCCGCGGGATAACCGAAGTGGACACGTGAACCCCACAAGTGGACACGGGAACTCCACGAACCCAAAGACGCTCAATTAAAAATTAAGTAGTTTAGGCTCTCTGGCGTCAATATTGCAAAACACCCATTTAATATTTGCCTGAACGGCAAACTTCTCTCTCTTCGCTCCTAACTCTCGTTGCTGTCAGACCTGCTGACCACAGTCCGATGGTTATACCTCTCTTATCTTAACTTTGTAATGTAATCAGCTCCCCGCGCCCGGTCAAGGCAAGTCCATTGGCTACTGCAGCCTTCGCGATGCTTCATAATTAAATAGGTGATTTCCTGGATATCGTCTGAAATCTGTGTTTCTTTTCTCTGGCTCCATGTTTGTTTCTCTCATCACTGAACGAACGACCGCATATGTGTTTGTTTCTCCCTAAATTTCTTCCGTGTTCTCCTGGATCAACACCCTCGCCCGACTGCATTGCTGACTGCTTCTCCCATAAGTCATATACATCAATTCCCGTGTGTTAAAGTTAATTTCCCATTGTGATTATTATCACACACACACACACACACATATATATATATATATATATATACATATGTATGTGTGTGTGTGCGTGTAAGTAATTTGGTCAGTCTGCCTTTTTCTCTATATGTTCCTAAGCGTTTTGATTGATCCTTAGTCGTTTTCTAGGATTTAGCGGAAATATAGGCAAAGCAGTCACCTCAGTACTTGCCCTGCATTTCAAACACTTCACATTCGCATTTAAGTTGTTTATTTGCATTACTTTCATATAACTCTCTGATCGTTTGGTTTCTGATGGTCATCAATGTTGCTCACTCAAAAGTAAGTAATTGTCTGATTTTCTCATTTCCACGAGCCCTGATGTTCTAAATATAAGAAGCCCTGCCCTGGCTACGAGTAGTAATTAATGCCATTTAAAAATAAGATGCACGATATATTTAGTTATATGGCAAATAACGAGCAATGTTTTATAACAAAAAGAAAATGTAATTACATTGCACATCATATATTTATGAATGAAAATAAAAGGGAAAAAACTACAGGAATTTAATATTAAGTGTGTGTTTGGGGGTTTGTATGCATACATATGCATATATACATACAAAGAAGTAAACTTAATTGGGAAAAATAACCGAGCACCATACTACTAAGTTACGAAACACAAAACTGTCAGTAATGGAATTGAAAGCAAGTACTATCGAAAACAAGCTGACATCATAAAACTTCATCGGAGATAATATTTCTTCATTTGTTTTTCACTACGTTTTGGATTTTAGTTTTAACAAATAAATACATACACCTTTTTTTACGAAACAGTAACACAATGAATTTTGGTATGATGTTTCAATTTCTTTACCTGCACATGTAGTGTTGAAAAATTTTCAAGTCGTCCTATTGCATATGTTATTTCTTAATTTCCAATTAGATCTCTAGAAGTAAATTTGTTATGCATATTAATATTTTCAGTTTTGAGATACCAAGGACGGGTTTTGTTCAGCTTTTACTTTAAATCACGATTTGATGTGAAAAGACAGAAAATAAAAAATAAAAAAATTATCATAAAGATGATGATTGAGGAACGGGAAGACAGAGTCAATTCTAGCTCGTAATTTTGAATAACATGTCACTTTTAGCTTTTTTTATTAATTTTTTGGGCAGTTTTTTTGTGTGTGAGTGTGAACGAAATCGCTATTTCCTCTCCTTGGCTGTTAAAATATCATCTCTTTTAACCTTTTCGTTTCTTTCTTTCGTGTTCTAAATGAGTTGAAAGACAAAAGCCATCAGTCAATGCCATCCGTCAAGTTTCTTTCTGGCAGAATATTAATAAGACATAAAAAAAAGGATCATTGAAAGAAAAAAAACATGGGATAACAGTTCGTATTAATTTTTGCTTTGCGTCGCTATTAGAATTTACTTGATCCTGTTTATTTATTTTTACTTGATCCTGAGTTTTTTTTACTTGATTCTGAGTTTTTTTTACTTGATCATAAAAATTCTGATGTTCAAAATCATTAGTAATCAAAATGTCAGAATGTTTTTGAAATCTACATTAGGTTGCCGAGGCTTTTTTCCTTCTTGGAGATAACGTGTTAAGACCTGTTCACATAGCAGTCCGGTAGAGGAAGCGTTTAAGTATTGAAATATATTTAACCAATGACAACCTCCAAACGATTAGCAAGAAATTTTTAACGCCTATGATTGGTTTATTTCCGTCTCAGCGCCATCTTTCCCTTTACGCTTCCGCTACCGGACTCCTATGTGAACAGGCCCTTAGAGAAATAATCCTGAAACGATGAAGTTTCAGCATTGCTCATTTAATTATTATTATTATTATTATTATTATTATTAAAAAAAAGATATTTGTGATTTAGGAATTTTAGTAAATATAATATCCTCAAATGTGGTCTGCGGGTTTTGTCGTAGACCACAATTGAAATTTATATCACGATTTTGAAATTTATATCACGAGAAAGATCATAAAAATGCTTTTAAAATGAAATCTTTTTCGAATCTTTACCCCCATTTTCTGATTTCTGGTGAATTTTTAAAGATTAATTTTTAGAATTTAATTTCTTAAATGCTAATCACGTGATTTCTTTTCTTTTTGTGATACTTTGATTTTTGCGTCACGCGCATAACAAGGAATTAAATTGACAAAAAAATATTTTTTTTCTTTCTAATACGGCAGACGATTGGATATTATCCAATAAATATTAAAAGAAATACAGTAAAAGAAATGTTCTTCAAACTGTACTATATTAACTGTACTATATTCTTTAGAATGTTCTATTAGATTTAATTTGAATATTTTATTCTACATTATTTTGTCTATAAAAATATCCGTTACGATTTATATCTATATATATATCTATATCTATATCTATCTATCTATCTATCTATCTATCTATATCAGGGGTTTCCAACTTACAAGTGTCCAAGGGCCGCAATCGAAAACACCTGTCTAGTGGCGGGCCGCAATTTAATCAGGACCATACCCAGGACATTTTTTTCTTGAGGGAGGGGGATTTGGAGGATTTGTGTATAGTATGTACTATGAAATTTTTAAAAATTCTAGGATGAACCTCCAACAACGACCTTGATTATAACTGGCCAACTTTCGTTAAATTACACAGACACACAGAAAAAAAGTCAAATAAGAAGTGGGTATTTAAATAAGAAGTGGAGGGGTATGAAATAGAACATTAGTGAACACCCTACATTTCATGGAATTCGAGGAAAATCAATCTTTTTTGTAAATGAACAGCATTTGAAAACAATATAGATTTTTACAAAAACATTTTTCGTTAACTAAGAACACCTAAATTGATGCTGCAAATTATTTTCTAGAAATCTTCGCGGGCCGCAAAAAAAGACATCGCGGGCCGCATGCGGCCCGCGGGCCGCCAGTTGGAAACCCCTGATCTATATATATATATATATATACTTTTTTTTGCATTTATTGCATACATTGACCGTTGTATTTATTATAAATATTTTTTTTTGTTTTTTTGGCTTTAATTGCATACATTGATCGTTGTATTTAATTTGAATGTACTCCGTAGCGAAGCACGGGTATTCAGCTATTTTCAACATAATTTCAAAGGATTTAGTGTAATTTTTTCTTCTATGGCTCGAGGTAGCCTTGTGGTAGCGCGTTGGCTTTCGGTGCTAAGGATGCTTGGATCGAATCCCGACACGCACCAATAAATACCTCAATGTCTAGGCCGGATATGGGCAGGTTAAATCCGCAGACCAGAGTCCCTCTATGACGTCAGAGAGGGTGGGAGAGGGTACGATCCTCCCAGATGTCGCCCCTGCTCGGGGTTATTCGGTCAAAATTGAGATGGCAACTAGCTATGACGGACTCCCACCCTTGTGGTGCTATATAAACCGGAGCCGCACACTTTAGCCCGAAGCCAATACGGATTTGGTTTGGAACTTCCAGCCAGGGGGCATTAGAAACAACAACAACATAATTTTTTCTTCTCACAAAAGCTACTTAGTTAATCTGTAAATGAAAAATTTTACGATTCTCAAGGCTCCATTTTAAACGATAACGCTTGCCATTCAGTAATCAGAGACCAGTTTATTATCGTTACTGAATCCAACATTTATTCTTTAAAATGACTCAGAAAAGTAGGAAATTATGCTTTCAATACGGCTTTTATCGAAATTGGCTAATTGTCTTCAAGGAAAGACACAACACTAAGTTACACAGACTCGGTTTTTGTTCATTTGATACGTTATGCTCGGATGAAATTGACGAAAACAAATTACTTACGTAAGTCAATGCCATTGAATATATATTATACAGCGGAAAAACCCGAAACCTTGTTATCTGAAGAATCTTTTTATAGTCTTTATCCTTTACCGAAATTATAGAAAATACATAGCAAAGTTAAATGTTTTCCGAGAAGCGAATAGAAATAAAAGGATTCATCTTTTAATAACTATCGATTTCTTTTAAGAAGCAGACGAACATTAGCGTATTTTAAGAAAAGTCATCGACACTTATACACGTAGTAGTTTAGATTGATTAATTTCAGTGAGCATGTTACTCAGTTTCCGTAGTAAAAGAAATGAAAACTGGTTTAATAGATACAAATGAAGGGTAACAAAATAAAGATCGTTAACCTTAAAACAAATTATTTTAGCATCAATAATGTTTCTAAAAACTTAAAAAGTTGTTTTTTTTAAAAATTTTTTTGATAGTTGTATAGGACTTAATTTCTAAACAATTAAAAAGAAATTAATGCATGAATTTATAAAAAATGGATTCTCAAACAATCATAATTCTACTTTTTAATGCAAATATTTAATGCCAGGTTGAAACTCATTGAAGTTTACGAAGTTTCAACGAATTAATTCTGCTGTTAAAAGCTAAAAATGAAAATTTAATACTATACTCTTTAGTCACTGTAATATATTGCTGGCATTTTGATGCGGATTTTACCAGATTTTTATAATGAGATTGGAATAATTTACCGACACTCCTTCAATGTAATAATTAAATTTTATTTTCCTGTTACGCTATATTTTTCTGTAGCGATTTCAAAATACCTTAACAAATTTTTAATTACACTTAAATCTATATTTTGGATGGTTGGATAAAAGCAGAGTGTGCTAAGTTTACTTTTCAAGTTTCTTATATTGAAAAAAATATATTCTTCATAATTCCCCCATTTTTAGTGCTATCCTTGAAATTCCTTGATAGTTTGTTGCTATTGTTTCATTGTATAGTTATTGAACCCTAAATACCCTTCTCTAGTTGTCTTGCCATACAAGTTAAGTTCAAGATTTTTTTGCTAGCAATGGCTTATCTCCAATTTACTATGTAATTACCAAAAAGGAAATAAGTGAAATTTGTATACAATGACAAAAATTACATATATATTTTACTTTTAAAACCTCCTGAAAGGTATTTTTTCGCGAAGTTTAATTGCTATCTCCTTTTCTTATCTTAGCTATTCGACCATGACATACATGCTTATGAAACATATTTTTGATTGTCTGGGGTTAGTTCTCCCATTCAAATATTTTTCATCTTCTAATTTAGGAGTTCTCAAGGTGCAGTTAGAGAGAGCTCTCCATGCGTTTTACTTCACTTTTCTACCTCACCCATCATTCGTCATGATTGTACTAGAATTCTGTTCTTGCTCATCTTCGATTCGTTTAGGAGTATATGTTTTCTTATCTGTTTCAGATCTTGTATGCGCTTGCAGACACGAGGATCGTTTGATATGTCCGTGCAAAATCCGAGAGATGGTACCTCTGCACTGAAATTCTCGGCGCTCTCACATTTAGTTTGCTTTAAAGAAACAAACACATGTCAGATTCTAGACAGATGTGACGCTTAGTCTGTGGATGTCAGCCATTTTAGTCGGTCAATTCGTTACCGCTCACAGACTTCCGCGTGTTGATAAAGCATTTACATATTAAAAGGCAAATGGACGGTAGAAAGTTCGGGTCTGCACCTTCGCTTAGAATTATTTACAAGTGGTTCGCTGATTTTCATTGCGGCACAAGTGCTGAACTCACTGGTCGCCCTGCTGAGGTCACTACGCCAGAAATTATTTAAACAATTCATGATATGCTGATGTAGGTTGGAAGATTAAAAGTGCATGAAATTTTTGAGGCTGTTGGCATCTCATCAGAGCGCGTACATAATAATTTTCATGAATATTCGGATATGAGAAAGCTGTCTGCAAGGCGTTTGTTAGCAATCGATCAAAAAATGTGAACGAGTGAACACTTGGAAGCTCAATTTGTAGCTGTTTTTAAAAGAAATCCAAAGGAATTTTTGCATCGTTACTTAACAACTGAGGAAACATGGAAACATCCTTAGCAGCCAAGCGAGAAATGAAAGAACACTGAAAACAGTGGGGTGAAACAGGTGAACGTGCACAAAAGAAAGCAAAAGCGATTCCATTAGCATGAAAGTTTACGGCCATTGCTTTTATTGGACGCCTCATGTATAATCTTTATTGACTACTAGAAAAAGGGCAATACAATCTCCGGAGAGTACTTAACAGGATCTTAACTGGATCATTTAAATTGTGAAACGAAGACAAAAAGGCCATGATATGAGGAAAAAAAAGAAATTCTATTCCATTATAACAGTACTCCGGCTCATTTATCTGCGATTCGGCGGCTAAAGCTGTTAAAACTGCATTCCGAAATTGTTCCCCAACCTCTGTACTCTCCAGATTTGGTCCCCTGGAAATATAGCTTGCTCCTAAATATGAAAAAAATTCTTGCTAGTAGAAATTTGAACAAATTCCTGAGTGATTAGTTTTTTTTTCAGAGTTGGACACGTTTTACTTTATGGAGGGGATAAAGAAGCTTGAAAATCGTTGGACTAAATGTATCCCCTTTAGGGAGATTATGTAGAGAAATAAATAAAAACTTTTTCAAATAAAACGTTATTTTTTACAATATTTGCATGGTAATATTAAACGTACCTCATGGCCTGTTAATAATTTCACCAATTTCATCAAACTTCCTTCTTTACCTGATCACCCTCTCCACCTCATTAAAAATATTAAAGATTCATTTCTTAAACTGTAGATTAAATGAATATTCGATCAAAAGACAAAAAAATCGCCTCAGTTTTTAAAGTAAACATGCTTACTTCAAATAAATTGAAAAAAAAAATTAAGACTAAGAATTTTAGTTCCCCGTTTAATTTCCCATTTGCCTTATTAATTTTGTTATGTTGAATTGTTATTATTCGATTCTTAATGTAGAAATTCTGAAGCATTTTTTTATTTGAACATCGTGGATAGTAAGTTTACGATGAACATTATCATTGGTATGTTTTGATAACGTAAGCCTAATCTAAAGGTTCCCTGCGTTCAATACTATGTTTTTGATTCGCTGACACGATTTTAATTCTTTTTTAATACGTTGTTCTGTGGGATTCAAATGAATTCCATAGACCCTTTTTAAAAGAAATGTGTTAAGTTGTTGATAATATGCCTAGGATAATGTGTGTAGGTGAGTTTAATCTAACGGCTCCACTTCCATTTGTTAAAGTGCATCATTAATCATTTATACATATATCTCTGAGAAACTTATGAATCCCGTTGATTCGTTGTAAACGAAATGTATTACATTGTAGATAGCATATTATAATCTATATAAAAACTCAAGCTAAGACATCCCGAATCAAGCGAAGAAATCCCGATGGCTCACAACTACATTTGTTCCCAGCGCACATATTAGACCACGAATTCTTGAAAAAATTTTTGGTCTTGGTACTTAGTCTCGCCTTTGTTAATTAACTATCGATTTTTTAATTTAAAAAGTATTTAATTTGATCCACCTTATCAAGTTATTATGGAAAATTTAATTTATCACGGTTGAAGGGAAGTACTTTAAGTTAGGATTGTTAACTTTAATCGGAATATAGATGTTCAGTTGCGTCAATAAATATTTTTCGGTAAGAGAACGCAACCTTAAGTTTCGACCCAATGCAATGACTGCATAGTGTGTGTGGTAATTTCCTACGTATTTTACCGTTGAGGGAAAATATCTCTGTTTTTTCTAATCCATAATGGTGGACAGAAGATTATATTACAGATATGATAATCATTTACTTTAGGAAATTTTTCTTTTTAAAAAGCTGAAATGGAATTTCAGGGACAGAGAATATTTCCTGCTTGTCTGAAACTGCTGTTTGGAATCTGAACCTCGTTTGAAATGAATTGACTGTCTCGAGAATCATATACTATATAATTTATAAAAGGGGATTTTTTTCTGATGTCCCTCTTTCTCCCTTCATACTTAACTAAAATCGATAAATGAGGTACCATTCTAAAGATTAAGTTCTCCGCTTCTGACGAATTGTTAATTTAGAATTGCACATTGTATTATTTGTTTAAAAATCGAAGTTAAAAATTGACTTTTGGTTCTAGAGTTCTTTCCGTGGATGCGTCGATACGGCACTGTCAAATATTGTGTATAAGAAGGTTTTATAATTTTTTTTATGCGGCAGGCACTTCTGGACATTGTCCCATGAAAATCCGCGAAGTTTTGCTGGCTACTTTATTATGGGAGCACCAAATAGGTGAGCCAGCATTGTTCCCTATGAGGGGGGATAACACGGAAACGACCAAGCCTTATTCGGCATTTGAACCCAAGCCCACTGCGTGGCAGCCCAGAACGCTAACCTCTATGCTATATGTGGGCGGCGGTTTTGTTATGTAAATATCCCATTTTCCAGGAGTTTGTGTCATACTTCACTTTTAATATTGTCTACAAACGTGTTTCGACGTGTACGTATGTCATAGTCCTATGTTTTGTGTTATGATTCACCTCCAATGTTGTGTCCAAGGGTGTTTTGTAAACGGTTTTGTATTATTCTTACGCATCACTGTTATTTGACAAAAAAAATGACTACAAATGAACCGGTTCTTCTCTTATCCTACTACAAACCACCAACCACGTTATAAAAAAAATAATCATATTTTATTCGCACGCGAAATTTTCGCTCGGGTTGCCTAGTATTAAGGCTGCTATGTACAAATTCTATTGGATTCGCTCACCTCAATGTTAACCTATGGAGAAAAATTGTCCACGGATTGCCGACTTGGAATCAAAGATTTTTATAAAAAAATTGTACTCCGTCATAGAGAAAGAAATTTTACATTTGTGTACCTTTTTCGTTTTTTTAAAAAAAGGAAATTAATATTTTAAAATTTAAATTATTCGGGAAAAAATCTGATATAGTGTGTTTTAAACGCTCATAAATTCCTTCGGTGGACGAAATTTATAAAATGAATCCGGTAGCGCTTTGCAGAAAAGTTCAGGCTATCTGACAATACCAATTTTATTGGATTATCAGCATTTATGTACCTGTAAATAGGTGACAAAAATATATTTTAAATAAAAAATTTGGGGGCAGCGCTTAACCCCCGTATAGAGAGAGAACCCTTACAATCCCTCAAAATGTTAATCCTAGGGGGGGGGGTGGAATTCTCGAACTGTCAACTGGACTCCTCCCACCACAAGAATCTGCAAGAAAAGGAAATGGGAAATACGATTTTTTTCTTAGTACATAGCAGCCTTAATAAGTAAAGTGAGCTGAAGTTTCACACAAAACGAAAATTTTGAATGGAATGAAACGACTTTCCTTGTGAAGGGCCTACGCAGTTCATAAGGGATAAATACATAGTGTGTTGACGAATTTTTTTATTTTTTTTTCGAGCTTCTGTGGAAATTATCTCATGGAATCACACACAGTTAGAATCTGTGCAAATCGAATCATGAACCATATTTTCCTTTGTTGGGGATAACACTATAATAAAATTCAATTTTTGTGAAATGTCCAATATACTGATGCGGCAGTTTGTCTTGTGAGAAAAGAATGCGTGTATAATCTGTCCCGAGAATCTGAAGAAATATTCAGTTAATTGCAAATTAAATATGACTTTCGGAATTTGTTAGCGAATAATTTGAACGAGAGTTGAGACCGCTTCATCATCAAACAGGAGATATCAAGTTCGGTTCTCTTGCTAAATGATATGTTATTAAAAAAAGGGTAGAATAAAAATGTAGAGGTACTGCGTCAGTAAATGTTGTAAATTTTTAAAGTATCTTAGATAAACTGAAGTTAAGATAATTAGTTATATTTCATTAATAGCATTAGTGTAGAAGCAAATGTATTATTATTCCTTGCAGTTTCTTTTTTTCTGATTTTGTTTCTGCCCTGAAAATATTAAAAACGCATGATTATAAACATTATTTTAAATATAACTCGGCATTTGTCGCAGATCTTGTTTAGATGGATGTTTCATTTTTAATGAAAGGTGGCTAAACCCTAATAGTAATATCACAAACTTCAACTAACATTCGTGATAACTAATATATTTTAATATAGTACATGTACTCTGGTGATTTCACTGGTTTATGGTATATAGGTGGGAAGCAGAGAATGTTAAGAATTAAATTGCTTCCGTAAAATTAATTTTTTACTGTAGAAGAGAAAGGTCATTTCTTTCCTTTTCACGTTGTATGCTATGAAGAAGACGTACAATCATGACCAAATTAAAACTTCATTTTTTAAAATTTATTTATTTAGAGACAGGTTGAAAGGGTTTTACAAGGTTGATAGGTTTTAAGAGATGGGTTGAAAAATCAATTTTTACCCGAACTGGCTGTTTGCAAACTCTTTAACCGAAAAAAAAATATGAGATATACAAAATTTAACATTATTATCTCTATGCGCTTATATACCGTGAAGAACTGCTTTGAAAATTAGAGGATAACGGAATTGTATAGCTCAGTGATTTGTAGATTGGTAGATCCGTCGTTCTAGATCCTACCCTATAGTCGATCGTTACACTTTCATCCGACTGTTGCAAAGAACCATTATAGAATAACATGCACAATTTTAACTAATACCATACTGAAATATCATGATGTAGCATGATTTGTTAATCATGTCGCACCACTATTTGTAATCTATCGACCTCAGTGATCTATTCTACCGTTCATAATTTTTTAAATAAAAAAAAATTACTAGAATTACATTGCACAATGAAGATTTTTTTGGAAAAACCTATGTATTTTTTTTTCAGAATATACGAAACTAAAATATCTAATGAGCATCGGTCTGTCATTACTTTGATCTTTGTAGTTTTTGAGAGGATCTTCAGATTTCTTTATTTGTGTGTTATCACATAAGGCAGAAACAATGACACATCATATGACGCTGTTTCTGTTATGCATATCCCCTGATTTGGTGCTAAATTTGCTTACATCAGCTTTAAATATCGCAACCATTTTTATCTATTTTAAAGAAGCCTATCCTTGAAAGATACTGTGAAAAAAAAAATTAATTTTCAGATACATTTATCTAAAGGAAAAACCTAAGAAAAACTAAGAAAACTTAAAATTTGATGTTCAGTACTATGCATAAATAGCTGAAACTTGAAAATTTATTTACTTTCAGACATTTCTCAAAAAAAAATAAAATAAACTGTGACTCACAAAATTGACGGTACATTTATTTTTGTTATGAAAAGTCATGTTTGAATAGAGAAAAAGTTATGAAAGAGGGAAAACAGTCAGACTTTATTAGAATAGGCACATCGAGACATTCAATGTTCATCATTCCTCATAAATAAAAACAAACAATTTTGTTAAATGATACATGAATGCAAACTTATAAAGGAAATGTGCAAATAATTGAACTCACAAAATTGAGAGTACGTGCAAGAGTTTTCTTGCATACAAAATAAAAAAAAAACCGAAGGCTCAACATGTAGTAGCATATCCTTTTGCTTTAATGACTGCCTCCATCATCCGCGGCATTGAATTACTTTTGAATTACTTTTTGAATGCAATTCATACGTCGGCCATTTATTTTAGCTGTTTTTCGCAATGATGTATCCTTATTGGCACATTAATGACTAGATTTCTTTATTCTATTATTTTATCCCTTCGATTCTCCATTTTTATCCAATTAACAGTTAACAAATACTAATTTGGGGATAGAAAGACCTTTTTGTAGAATTACTGTACTGGAAATATTTATAGAATAATATTTATTATAATTACTGGTCGTTAAAACAAACAATTTAAACACTGTACTCTCAGTTTTGTGCCTCTTAATTCTTGCAGATCTTCTTTCAAAACTTTAATTATTTGTTTTAATTGATTATTATTTCTTAATTGTTAGGAAGTTTAACGCCAAAATATTCACCCTTTTGTGCCGCTAAAATTAGAAAAAACATGCCTGTTAATTCATGCTTAAATTTGACCCTTAAACTGTCTGAAATTCAAATAAAAATCAAGTGTACCGTCAATTTTGAGAGTCACTGTTTTTTTATGTTGGTTGACAGATTTAGAATTTGTCTGTTGATTGAGACAGATTTAGAATTTGAAAGTTGATTGATATAGAAATTATAGATAGTTATACGCGTATTTCTAGTGTTTATACATTTCCGCTGTATATCAAATGAAATCCAAGAAATTTATCGATGTATATATTTATGTAAAAATGAAAGAGGAAATGTTCATATTTATACATTTCACCATTACCTACATTTTAATCTCATGCACAGTAGGTATTTCTTCAGGAATTAAGTTCTTTTTAAACTAATAAGCCTTTAAGTCAGATTACTTAGAATTACAGAAAAATTTCCAACTGAAAATAAATGATATAGGTAATTTAAGAACAACGGCAATTTGGAAGATAGAGATGATTGAGGATTTTAGCAACAATGATCTTGAGAATGGCCAATTATTATTATTTTAAAATAAAACGTCATCCATTTTTTAGAGTACACCGTTTAGTTTCATTATGTAGCTCCAGGCAAAGTATGTATATATATATATATATATATATATATATATATATATATATATATATATATATATATATATATATATATATATATAAGATAAAGTTGAAAGAGAAAAAACAGTATGAACACTAAAGCTACTACAGCCAGGAACCAAAAACATGAAAAGATAAGATTGAAAGAGGTTTTAGACAATATTTCATCTTCAGCGGTGTCAATACTGTCTACAAACCAATGGATTTTTTCAGATAAGTATGATCTATACAATAAACATACTCAGACACCGTACAATCCATGAAAAACTATAGAATTGAATAAAGAATTACTTAACCATAGAACACCAAGCCTGTCACTAGACAGAGTGGAAGTTAAGAATAAGTAACCGCAAGAAGACTGACGTCACAAAACCATGGAGATTATGGAAACACAGAAACTGACCTACAATTGATACTGTGTTTTAGGACTATTAAACCTATATTAATTTAGTTTTTTATTTTTATTACTAAGAGTAATTTTTTATCTTATTTTTATTTTTACTTAAGATTTTAATTTAATTTTTTAATTTTTTTAATTTTTAGTAGTTATTTTTTCTAATTTTACTTATTATTATGATTTACTTATTAATTGCAATAGAACAAACTATTCATTAAAACTAAAACAACCAATTATGTGTTTGGATAGACTTTCGGGGTAATAATTACGTGTTAGCACAGCTATCAAGTCTAAAATATGCTTATTCCTATCGTCTGTAGAACATAGCCTATTTATACGAACTAACTGATTTACAGTAATGTTATTAAAAACAGATTTATGTAAACAGGTTATGTAATTTTGAAATTTAACAATATTAAAATCATAGTCCGATCTTTTGTCGTATAAGTCAAAAGTAAATTTGCTATGAGAATTTAATTTAACGTTAATATCTAAAAAGTTTACATTAATATTATCTTGGCTACTTTTAATTAGTTCCAGATTAGGAGGGTAAAAATTTAAGTCTATATGATTATTACTTTTATTAATTACTATTATATCATCTATCTATATATATATATATCTATATATATATACAGTAACCACCGCTTATAGTGATCAGTGATTATAAGAATCAACCGTTTATAAGAATCAATATCGCAAAAACAAAAACAAATGTATTATTTCCATGTTAAAATTTTCGCTTTAAAGAATCAATCCACCGGTTTTTAGAATCAGCTTACACTCTTCGCTTTCCTTTCATTTTTTCAAAAAAGCCACTTAAACACTCAAAAGGCATGAAGTTCTTTCTTTATTTTTTTTTTTTAAAGAAAGAGTGATAAGATGGGATGGAATACAGTCTCTACCCGTCCAGGTCCGATTTCACTTTTCTCCACTGGCAAACAAAGACATTGACTCTTTTTTTCAACCTCCCACATCCTGGTTTCGGCTTCCTGGACCCTGAAGTACATAAATCTTCGGCGAAGTGTCCACTATCACTTAGACAAACGTGACATTAGTAGATTCAGCACGTTATCAAACCGTGAAACATAAGCCAGAAGGTGAATCTTCATCTGAGACTATTAGTATTGAAAGAGGTATAAACAGACTCTTGAAAACTTCATTACGTCAAACTACCATAGAAAACTTTTTCTTGCACCCTTCCTGTAGTTGAAATGTTAAACTGTTAAGCAAGTATGTTGTAACAAATATTGGATTTTTTCTTCTCTTATTATAATCATGTGTATCCACTTATAGGTCAAGAAATTAAGTTGCATTTTTAAAATTATAAACAATACTTTTAATAAAAGATAATTAACGTAAATTAAAGCGTAATTTATGGTAAATTATCTAATATATGTATATATAGATGTGTGTGGGCCTGACCAAAAACCTAAATTTCGGCTATAAGAATCAACCGCTTATAAGAATAAAAAACAGTAATAACAAACGTGATTCTTATAAGCGGAAATCACTATATATATATATATATATATATATATATATATATATATATATACAGTGATTTCCGCTTATAAGAATCACGTTTGTTATTACTGATTTTGATTCTTATAAGCGGTTGATTCTTATAGCCGAAATTTAGGTTTTTGGACAGACACACACACCTATATATACATATATTAGATAATTTACCATAAAATACACTTTAATTACGTTAATTATCTTTTATTAAAATTATTTTTTATAATTTTAAAAATACAACTTAATTTCTAGACCTATAAGTAGATACACATGATTATAGTAAGATAAGAAAAAATCCAATATTTGTTACAACATACCTGCTTAAAAGTTTTAACATTTCAACTATAGGAAGGGAGCAAGAAAAACTTTTCTATGGTAGTTTGACGTAATGAAGTTTTCAGGAGGCTGTTTCTATCTCTTTCAATACTAATAGTCTTAGACGAAGATTCACCTTCTAGCTTACGTTTCACGGTTTGATAACGCGCTGAATCTACTTTTCACGTTTGCTTAAGTGATAGTGGACACTTCGCGGAAAATTTATGTGTTTCAGGGTCGAGAAAGCCGCAACCAGGATGTGGGAGGAGGGAAAAAAAGAGTCCCTATTTTTGTTTGTCAGAGGAGAAAGGTGAAATCGGACCCGGACGGGTAAAGATGCCCCTGGGTCAAGCTAATTGGACAGTGTCGTGCTAAAGCGTTTAAGGGGAAACTATTATGTTATGTCTTACAAAGAAAGGGATGAATTTTACGACTATATTCCATCCAATCTTATCAATCTTTCTTTTTGTTTTAAAAAAAGAAAGAAATACGTGCCTTTTGAGGGTTTAAGTGGCTTTTTTTGAAAAATGAAAGGAAAGTGAAGAGTGTGAACTCATTCTTAAAACCGGCGGATTGATTCTTTAAAGCGAAAATTTTAACATGGAAATAATACATTTGTTTTTGTTTTCCCGATATTGATTCTTATAAACGGTTGATCCTTATAACCACTGATCACTATAAGCGGTGGTTACTGTATATATATATATATATATATATATATATATATATATATATATACATACATATATATATATATACATACATATATATAATATATATATATATATATATATATACATATATATATATACATACATACATATACATACATACATACATACAGACATACATACATACGTACATACATATATATATATATATATATATATATATATATATATATATATATATATATATATATATATATATATATATATATATACTAGCTGAATACCCGGGCTTCGCTACGGAGTACATTCAAATTAAATACAACAGTCAATGTATGCGATTAATGCCAAAAAAAAACAAAAAATATATATATTTATAATAAATACAACGGCCAATGTATGCAACTAATGCAAAAAAAAAAAATAAATAAAAAAATAGATATATTTATAAAAAAATCGTAACACATTTTTTTATATAGACAAAATAATGTAGAAAAAATATTCAATGTAAATACAACAGTCAATGGATGCAATTAATTTGTATGTTTATAATATCCATAAAACATACTAATTTGAATCAAATTTTTAAAAAACTTCCATCTCAATATGTATAGTGGTTAAATTTTATCTTTTACCGTATTTTAATATTTCTTTTGTCAATTTATTTCGTTGTTATGCATGTAATGCAAAATTAATTTAAAGTATCACAAAAAGAAAAGAAACCACGTGATCAGCATTTAATAAATTAGATTCTAAAAATTAATCTTTAAAAATTCACCAAAAATCAGAAAATAAAGGTAAAGATTCGAAAAAGATTTCATTTTAAAGGAATTTTTATGATCTTTCTTATATAAATTTTATAACCCTCAGATTATTATTTTAAATGCAATCTTAAAAGAATGTTATAAAAACAGCTTAAAAATTTAATTTAAAAACGTCTAAGAAGAATTTTTCAAAAATCTTTCTTAGTGCACCCCTACACTATAAAAAGAATCGCTATGCAAAATTTTAAACCTTTGGTCCAACGGTTTGGTGTCCTTCTTATATATATATATATATATATATAATTATATTATATATATATATAATTATATTATATATGATGTATTATATATTATGTATATATGTATCGAGAGAGAGAGAGAGAGAGAGAGAGAGAGAGAGAGAGAGAGAGAGAGAGATGTATGTGTTTAAAATATAAAGCGAGTATTTGGATTGACAATAATTAATCAATCCAAACAGATTACAGTTCCATAACTATATGAACCTGGGTTATTCATCGCATACATGAGTTTAAGGGTTAGTAATGGTTAGTGATGCAACATATACTCTCGGAAATTAAGTGAATAAAACTACGCGTTTAAAAATCCAAATAAAAAATGAAGTGGGATAATTACAGATTTTCAAATTCTTAGAAATAGCATGGCACATCATCAACATTTGTAGATTAGATTTGTGTGATAAAACAACAATGTGGTGTGCGTTATGAATGCAAATCTCAAGCGAAATGTTAAATTTCCTGTTTTTTTTTTTCTAAAAAGACTTCATCGAAACTTCCCCATGATGCAACATTAATGTCAATAACCTTTGGAAAAATACTTTTATTAATATATTAATTCGCAATATTAGTATTTTAACGTATCCATCTTCCTGTTCACTGGTAGTTTTCATCGAGATGTTATCAGTTTCCGTGAACGCTCGAATGCGTAGAAGACCATAGCATCTCACTATGGCGACCGATCTCGCATCTTTTGGCGTGCCTACGACAAAGTTTTGCGTGCGTTGACCACTGGTCATCGGAAAAAATTATTCAGCGTCCTTGAGACTCTTAATAAAAGAACTCTCTCGCTCTCCGTCTGCGGGAGAGAAATGTGTAAAATGGCTGTACGCTCTGCGAGGGATTAAGGGATGCTTCCAATCGAGCTGTGTTGTGCAATAACCGATTCTCTCAGTGTTTACGCAATTTCTCGGGGTGAAACTCGAGCGCCTCTCTTTAAAGCGTCGTGCGCGGCATTTTCATCAGAAGGAAGTATGCTTGTTAGATGAGTGGCAGGACTAAGAATTAAGCGTTTATTATACTTTTTCCCGGTGGAAAAGTCCAACCTGCATCGGCAGAAGAAAAGACATTTGTAAGTATAATTTACGATTTTTATTCTTCCATTTTTTTTTTCTTATTTGTAAACTGATCATAGGTTTATTTAAGTTCAAATCAACGAAAGGATATGAATATGCTTAGTTTAGCCAGTTTTTAAAAAAATTCTAATTCATCATTTTAAAATCAGACCTCTAAAACCAACGAAAAAAATTATAATCCTGTAATAACTTAATTACAGATGAAAACTAGTTGTAAGTTTTTTATGGCATCATTAGTCAGATGTCATGAGGATCAAGATTTTATTTTAAAACTGTTTATTAAGTACCTAATACTTCTTTAGAAAATTACTTACTTACTTACACACACACACACACACATATACATATGTATATATACATATATATACATATACACACATATATATATATATATATATACATATATATACTTTATATACATATATATTTATATACATATATATTTATATATATACATTTATATACATATATACATATATATATATATATATATATATATACATATATACATATATATATATATATATATATATATACATATATACATATATATATATATATATATATATACATATATACATATATATATATATATATATATATATATATATATATATATATATATATATATATATATATATATATATATATATACATAGATATCTGTGGCTTGGTACAAGAAGTGCCTAAGTCAGTTTTTCCAAGATGACTTTGTTTGCTTACGTCTCTTTGAAAAAAATATTATCTTCAATGTAAGAAGTACCCAAGTCTGTCCGATGCTTTAAAAGTGTTTTTTAAACCATTGTAAAGACTTGGGTACTTCTTACATTGAAGATAATATTTTTTAAAAGAGACATAAGCAAACAAAGTCATCTTGGAAAAAACTGACTTAGGCACTTCTTGTACTAAGCCACAGATATATATATATATATATATATATATATATATATATATATATATATATATATATATATATATATTTATATATATAATGGAAAACGAAGTATTTTGATTGAGAATAATCAAATGAATACAGTTGTAAAATAAAAAGTTGTAATTTGTAATTTGTAACCATATGAACCTGAATTATTCATGCAGGGGTAGATGGGTTTAATGGTAGGTATCCAACATAATGTATACACCATGAACTCTTAGAAAATGAGAGAGAAAAAGATGCATTTAAAACACCAAATAAAAATGATGTTGATAAGAACGAAGTGGCCTTTATGAAACTGAGAGGAAAGGGCTAAATTGAATAAATATTTATTTGTGTGGGAGATTGCATTTACAATATGAGATTCCTTTACATCGCCGGTCTGTTAAGTGATCAAGAAGCTGATCCAAGGTTCATTGGCGCGAGGTTCGAATCCTGCAACCGGCGGACGGTTATTATAGTAGTACTCGATCACTAGAAAGAACTTTGGTGGACTGATAGAAAACATGTTAACAAATATCCATAGAAGGAAAAAAATCAATATCCTTAGAGAAAAAAATAAACAAATAAGTGAGGTCAGCACTCTGTATTGCTGGTGTAAAATGCCAACATCTTGAGCATAGGTTGCCAAAATGTGAGGGATGAAATTCACAACATGAGATTCCCTCACAATACTGTGAAGTTCTCGTAGCCAGGTTTCTAGATGTGAGGCTCGAATGACACTTTCGACAGGCGATTGTTTTAGTTGTCTTATACGCAGTATTGTGTGAAACTTTAGAGCCTCTTTAGAGTAAATTATGAAACAGATTTGATTTAGATCACCGGTTTATAAATTATATCCATCATCTGCATTATAACTAATTTTTCCAAATGATAAGAACAGGGTTTAGAATAATACTTTATTGAGAATTCTATATTTATTTTTCAAATACATACATTTCGTATGAATTTTTTTTCTTTGATGCATTCTGTATAAGGGGTTTTATTTGAGTCATAAAATACCATGCGTTTTGATTGTTTTAATTTATGAATTTGGAAAAAAAAACCATCATTGAATACAGTATCTTCTAAAGACTTTAACACCAAGACATAATTTCTGAATTACTTGACTATTTTAGCTATGTAAGATAACAACAGTCGCAATACTACGTACGCACACACAATCACGTGCATTTAAAAGTTTTTTTTTTTATCATGTCAGGAATTAGGTTTTTACAAGTTTCTAAACTTAGAAGAATTCGATAATTTAGCGTCATATTTTGTATTTCCCATGATTTTACTGGAAACGACATTTTAAAATGATACAATAATGAAAACACTAACGAGAACGACGTTTAAATTTTCTGGGTAAAAGAGTTTTAGAAACTTTTGGTGGGGAATGTTTGTCGGCTAAACGTTTTTTCATAGATTGTTATACTTTTTAAAATGCCCTTGCTTAAAAAGAGCAGCGAGTTAGATTACAACTTGAGTTAGATTACAACTTTTTAAATTTAGATTTTGCCTAGAATGGACTTTTTTTTTCACAATATACGACTTGCAACACTCATTTAGAAAAAATTACTATTTTATTCAGCGATTTAAAAATTTGTTTTTAAAAGTTTTTGGATATGAACATCCTTGAATTTTGATAAATATTAATTTTTCTGAAAAAACTTCCCTAATATGCAAAAATAAAAATAAAACGGCAATGTTTTGAGCATGTTTTCACATTTTTTCATGATACAAAAGGTATTCTATTTTACAATTTTTTCTGATTAACGAGATCTAAATTTCTTGTTACCTGTAAATTAAACAGAATTTACTCTGAAAAGAATCAGTGGACTACATGTTTGGCATATCTTTTTAAAAAATAAACTATGTAACAGTGAACAAGAAAAAAAAGAGTGTTTCTAACTAAAAAAAACACCTTGACTTTGATACATTTATGTATGCCAGGAATTCAGTGACACATGTCATCGCTCCTGTGATCAGGTCTCTTATCAGATAATTTTTCTACAAGACGAACATCTCTTTTAAATTGTGCGAATAATGGAATATTGAATTACTTCCTCGAATAAAAAATTTATAAACTTAACATCATTATATGTTTCTTATTGATCTCGAGGTAAAAAGACGAATATTCGTCATATAAACTATTCCATAAAAATGATTTAACTGAGCCTATCTTGGGCTGTCCTGTTGAAATTTATTTATCCATTCGTGCATGCACACGTCTCTGATGGACATAGTTTATATATCTTAGGGTAATTTGATGAGCTTAAAATCCTATTTCAGAAACTTCTATTCATCTTCTTTGTATAGTATCTCTCATTTCATCTTTGTAAAACATTATATTATAATTTTGTTTTCGTAACCGTCCTCGATAAAAAAAGTTTTCAGTTATTTTCAATACAAAATAGTCATAATTACTTCGTATTGAATCCAATATTTTGTAATAATCCCAAATAATTATTTGGGATAAAAAAATGAAATATTAGGCACTGTGGTGTAGATATAATTTTTTTTAATTAAATCGGGAAAGTTGAATCTTAAGCTTATTTTATTTGTATTATGTTTTAATTACTTTATAAAAGCTACCCTTTATTTTGTTATGCTGTTTAATCTTTGTATTATGTTTTATTAAGGATTTATTCTTACGTTACCCTATTTCAAAAAGATCAAGAGACAAATGTAAAGAAATTAAAAAATGTTCCTTTTTTTATGTTTTCGCGTATTTTAGGCTTTGTTTTAATGTTTGCACATGTTTGTGTCATGAAATGTAATGTTAGTGCATTTGCATGAATTTTTAAAAATATGAGCTGATATGTAATGACAAAATTAATTTAATTTGTCTTTGCTTTTGTCTTAAATTTAAAACTGCACATTGTTTGAAATAGCAAACTCTTTTTGCTTTCTTTAACTTTTAACATCGAGAATATCCTTTGATAGTACTTCAAAAGTGTATGAAACATCTTTAGGGAAGTGATAATTCAACTACTGTTTGGCTAACTTTTTATGAGAGTTTCATTTCATGCGAATTGATACCTTGACATTCTTTATGAGCATTTTCAAATGCATTCAGGGCCTTTTTATCACATGGGCAAATCGGGACTTTGCCCAGGGCCCCTTGATTCTAGGGGCCCCCCCCAAACCCCCTTGGTGTATGCACCTAGTACTTCTAATCTATATATATAAAAGAGCTTGTCTGTTTGTTTGTCCGCTATAGAATCATAGACTGTTTCACCCACCGGGACCAAATTTGACACAGTTAATGTTTTGGACCCGAGAAACTTAAATCAGGAAAAACGAAATTTGGGGCTCAATTAGTTTTTTAAAATTAATTTTTTAATGTTTTTTGTGCCCGATAGAGGTGCGTCTACCCCCTGTGGATTCCCCTCGACCAGCTGCGTTAAGAAGGGTGGTTTGAGGATAACGGGGGGGGGTCAAATTCCAATGCGCGGGAGACAGAGGGTTGGGAATGACCTTAAAATCAGACGAAGGTCCGCAGGCTCAAAGTTTATTTCTTTCTTATTGTTTGTATATCATTTCAGTCGAAACGTGTTAAGCGCATTCTGTCTGGCCAGATGAACATGAAGAGCGGGAGTGCAGCCCAGTATTTTTTTGATGGAATGCATGAAATATTTTATATCTATATATCTACCCGGGCAACGCCGGGCATAATGCTAGTAGTATATATAGCCCATGGATAGTTATTATTTTTATAAATGTTCGTGAGGGGGGGGGCCCAAATAGCATCTGCCCAGGGGTCCCCAGCGTTCATAATCGGGCCCTGCATGCATTGCAAGTACTTGTGGAATATATCACCTGATCGTTGCATTGTGGGTACACACACACTGAGTGGAAAATTTCAGGACATAACTCTGCCTCACAAGTGGGGGGTTGTTTCAATTGGTGGAATATCGGTCTCGAGTTTTGAAGACGCGAGTTTGAGCCTAACCGATGGAAAGAATGATCATAGATTGTCGATCAAATGTTAGAGAGAAATTCATCTTGAAACGAGAAATTGGCGGAGTCGAAAGCAGATAAATAAATAAATAAAAATATAAACAGCATAACACATTACGCCATTGGCCCCGAAAAGAAAGGGAGAAATATGTGACTGAAAGTCATTAACTTTTAACGTTACCTCACATCGCCGTGGATTTCAGTTGATAGACTACCAACCTCGAGGTATGAAGACGTGAGTTAGATCACAAAGAGCTCTCGATGAAAAACCCGATTTCGAATGAGACAGAAAATTCGCCTCTTGCTCTCACCTTCTCCTCTTCTTTGTCTATCTCCTTTTTTTCTTTTGGGAACATTGGGAGTTCGCAGTAGATAATCAGCTTAATTTCTAAGACATTTAAACGTTTCAATTTCTCAAATGAAATTTTATAATCTGCCCATTTCTCATTTTATTCTTGAAACCAATATTGGAGAAATAATATTTAGAAATGCTTTGTACTTTTTACAGTCTCATCCGTGGGACGAAAGGAATATAATTTGTCAGCAGCATAATTCCTCGTTTAAGTTTAAAACGTGACAACGTGACAGGCGAGCTCGTAATTTTACCCCGATGCGCTTCCTCGTTCGAAACTCTTTTTGCATATAGCAAGAGCTTTCCTGGTCGCTACATTGTGGAGAAAGAGAAATTACGCAAATTTTTAAGGATGTGATTCTCATCTCTGCATTAGAGACTTCAAATCGTGAATAATTAGTGATATCGAAGTGTATAAGCTTAGGATGACGTCTTAAGTTTGGTGAAATTTGATGACTAAACACCGTTTCTTGATTTCTTAGCATATTTTCACAGAAAATAGGGAAATTCTAATGGCAAATTATAAACAATTAAGTAATTTTATTAACAGATAATTACTGGGTCATTAACAGATAATTACCGGTAATAATGCACCGGGTCGTTTTCCACTTAAACCGATAACGTTAGGAAAAGTTTACTGAAGAAAACCCTTCTTTATATTTTACAACAGCAGTATAATAATTGCATCAGGAAAAAAAAAAGCTTCAGTGTATACTTCTCTAGCTTTCACAACTTCCCTGTTAGTTCTGTTAAAAATGATTGCGGTCCCGGGGTACCCTAGAGGTAAAGCGTTGGGCTTCGGACTATGAGTGCGTAGTTTGAATCCCGAAGAATGCCATTAATTACCCCCCTTGTCTAGGCCGGTATGGGCACGTTAGGTCTTAGACCAGAGAGTCCTTCTATGAGGCCACAACAACAAAAATGATTGCCTCAAAATCAGAATTCATGCAGTCCTACACAATGTTTGAATAAAGGCTTTGGCTGTAACACTGCTACCTTTCAAAATGAATATACGTAGGTCTTAAAATAATTAAAAAAAATAAAAGATGCTTCTCCAAGTTATCACAAATCAACCTCCTGGATTTACTGTCGAAATCAAGCAATCATGATAGAATGTTACCTAGTAGGATGTCATAAACCTTTTCTTAAAGAAGATTTTTTGAACCAAATTGCACGTGTCAAGTCACCAGCGCCTCAATTTTCATTTTAAATCGTACCTCTGTATGGGATTTTTGACAATGCCTTAATTCTTAATATATTTATCAACCTGTAAATATTTAGATTTGTTGAGTGATTTTTTTTGATTGATAGTGTTAATACACAGAGAGGATTTTAAATTCCTGGTTTTTATTTTATGAATGATAATAGCTTGCAAATTTCCAATAATTAAGGTTTCATGAAAGTTGAATAATGAGGGGTGAAAGAACGATTAATACAATCTTGGCAACAATTTGCTTAATGAGTGAATAGTATTAAAACATCGCTCTCATACGGTTAAAGTATTTTGCTCGAAGAGCATCTCGCTGCTAAAATACTATGGAGTAAAAAGAATAATCTCGAAGTTTAGTATATTTAAGATAGAGCTTAAATTATCTCTTAAATATTCTGGGAATAAATACTGAATATTTTGTATCAGTAGAATATAAATTTTATATCTCTAAAGCTATTCTTCAAAAACAAACATTAAGAAAAATATTTAATTTGTCATTATATGTGTTTATATAGGTAAAAATGTCGACAAAAAGTAAGCTTCAGACCCCAAATCTAACTATGCGCCACATTTCAATACTTTTAAGATTTTAAATAGGAAATTTTTGGGGATCAATCCTTTGTTTATTGAACTGCGCATTTTATGAAATTAAAAATGAAAAGATACACTGTAAGTGACTATCTACAGCGTTTATTATTATTATTATTATTATTATTATTATTTCGAGATGGCTGAATTTGAAAAACGAACTGTTTTTTGAGCACTATAAATTATTTCCTGTACTTAGCAAACAAATTCGACGTATGGAATTCCTGCCGTGAGGCACAGTTTGATGGAAATATAAACTGTTGCTCTAGCGGAGTTTTTTCTCCCTCTTGCTTGCATCACATTTCGGAAATGTGATATTGCATTAGAGAAATCAGCTGTGTAACGGAAGTTGAATGATTTTTTTTGGCCTTCCGCTTGTCTCACGCGCTTAGTCATGAAAGATGTGTTAATCCTGCAGTTACATTTTAATATTTTTTCGTTTGTGAAATCTATTTTATTCTCTTTCTTTACAATTTTCTCTTTTGTTAGAGCGTAAACATGTTAGAATAAAACACATAAACTAAAATAATACGACAGCTTTGTATACAAAGCTGTCGTATGATGCATGAAAGGATTCTAGCATCTTTTATCGGTACAAGTGAGTCTGATAATTATATAATTTCAAAGAGCTGTTTAAAAAATCAGAAATAAAGGACTCAGAAATTCTTAGTTAACTCTGATTGATTTCAGTAGAGATTGCTCCTTTTTCCAAAAAGTGATTTATAGAAAAAAGTTGTAAATTGCTACTACGATGGTGAAAATCTAAAACTGTCACGAAAATATACTAAAGGACGTAACTAGAAATTTTTTATATTAATAACTTAAAAATATGAATAATTATACATTAAGAATTCCCTTAATTAAAAAATTTCTGGATATCAAATTTGACAAGAGCTTAGCAAGCATATTTTACTCGAAGAAAAGTCGAGCTGTATATTAGTTTAATTACGGACACTATACCCTCGACATTTTGTAAAAGGAACAGTGTTTTAACTAAATACACACAATCGGTTTTGCAAGGAAATGTGCGTTATTGATTCTATTTGTAAATAATTTTACATTTTCCATTAGCTTCTACTGGTACACAAATAATGTTATTGCTTGGGCCGATTCGGTTCCTAAAAGGCTCAGATTTAACGCAAATTTTCACAGATAATATACACAACGATTTTGCAGCAGCACTCATCCCCGACTGGGTTCTTCTTAGAAAAATGAGACCTATATAAAGTAGTGTCCCCCCCCCCCCCCTAAAAAAAAAGGATCAACCACTTGCAGTTATAAAAAATGGTGCAATTATAATACATGCAGGAAAGAAATCTATTTTTATGCTACTTGATTTTTACAACGTGAAAATATTGAGCCTTGAAATTTATAACTCATTGAAGAGTTAGAATATTCACACGAAAGTCGTCGCTTACCATTGAGACCTTCAAATCGATTCCTCTATACTAAATGCATTTTTTATGTTTATGATATGAGTATAGATCAAAAGGGAATGGACAGCTAAATTTCGTCTGTTTCAATTATACATTACAGTCTTCTCATTTCCCCCCCCCCCATTTCAATGATTTGATGAAATTATCCTATTGGTTTTGATTTGCATCTATAAAAAGATAAATCTTCTGGAATAATTTTCAAAACAGTCTATTTAAATCATTAAACAGTGAAAATGGAGTTTTGGTAAATGATTTTATGTTACCGAATGCAGATGCTAAAGGTGAATTCACCGAACAGGAATCAGTCGAAAAATATTTTCACTTTAAAACATAATTTGAAATTTTCAGCTAAATATCTTACCTTTACATTCATTTCCAATTCTACGAAAATTAATGACAAAAGCATGCAGCCTGGAATGCAGTGTCCTGCTATAAAATTACTTTGAAGCGGAGGAAATACCTCTAAATCCCCAGATATCAATGCATAACAAATACGTGACAAGAACTGGAATGTAAAATGTGAAAACGAAATATTTCTTCAAAGCTACAGTTATAGTAGTGTAAGATAAGTAGAACAAAGCTGAGCATGGAATGATAAAAATGCTTATTGAATCCATGCTGAAAAAGCTTCGGCTACCTTAGCACTAAACCCCGACTGGGTTTACACCATGCAGGTATTCACGTGGTGATTGATATTAAAACCGTGTTTGAAAGCTGTCGGTAATCAACCAATCATTAGAAAATATTTGAGATTTTATCTTTTGGTTATTTTTTGACTGAACATTAAGCGTCCAAGGACTTTTGAGAAACCGCCCACTTGTTATTGTGGTTCGCGTTCTGAGGCTTGGGTTCATATCCCAAATATGGCTTGGTCGTGTCCGTGACGTCCCCTTCATATGGAGCAATGCTGGCTCACCAATAGGGTGCTCCCATAATAAAGTAGCCAGAAAATCGTGGTGAACAACAATAGGCGAATGTCTCACGACAAAGTGCCTCCGCATTAGACGAAAAAAAAAAACCCTAGAGTCTATGTTAAACAATTTATTTTCCATTTATAGAATACTGTTTTTATGAAATGAACACAAAGACTGAATTAAGTAAAAAAGATAAATGAGGCATGCCAAAACACTTTGTGTTTTAATTATTTAATTGGAACATATGAAGGGCATAATTGCCCATTTCCTCTAGTGACACCTAGTTTATTCAAAATTCTCCGTGTTTTACTGCTTTTGAAATTGTACAACGCATAATAGTACTCTAAGTTAATCGAAACGATCAGAAAATATTATTACTACCCTTTGAAACATGAAATTTCCTCAAGTAGAAGTGATAATTTTTGTGAACTGAGCTTTGATGCACGACAAATTCTTGTCCCTTAGCATTTCTCGTCAACTAATTTTAAATGAAGATAATATATTACAGAATGAAAGAGAGGGAATGTAGAAAAATATGACTTTTGAATGTGTATTCAAAAGTATGTATAAAAGTCTGTGTATTCAGCATTCTCTTATAAATCAACTGTAAAATTTTACAGTTTCTCGACTGACAGTTTTTTTCTAACTGACGCTAAAGTTACAATACATTTTTTCTAATTTCATTAATCCTTTTTTAAAGATGTTTTCTTAGTCCATTGATGAGATAAATTTTCAGTTAAAATATTTTACATCACTCAGAGATTCACGTGGTGATTGATATTAAATAGATCCAGAGGTGTCTTATAACCTTAAATTCTATAGATTTTCGAAATTGATAAAGTTCTAAACTTTCATGTCGGTAAATATAGTTGGTTCTAGAATTTTGCACAGTTTAAAATCTTTTATTAAATTTTTGACGTGAGAAAGTAAAATTATGCAGATATTTGACGGATAATAGAAAGAAACAATAAAACTATGTTTTGTAAAAGTGGCATGTATATTCTCGGCAGATTTCTGCAAGAACTTAAAAGTGTAAGCTGGTTTCATGTGGAAAATTTTATTAAATAACTTGAATAACAGCACTCTGCAGAACAATGCGATGATACAGGGAAAAAAGTCAGTTATGATGCTCAAGATCTGTAATGAGGTTGACCTTCTCAAACGTATTTGTGTAGTTGAATGGAATGAAATGACTGGATTTGTTCTCTGAAGAGAGGAGTAATTCTTTCGTAACAGTGTGAGAAAAAGGAAAACCTTGAAGTACGTCAAAAATTAGCAACGATTTGGAATAAATTTCTCTTCTTAAACAAAAGAAAATATTTAATGATGTCGTATATGTGAATATGCACGTAAAAATACAGAGAATCTAATGATATGATTCATTAGCATAGATAAAATTACAGTCATTTTCTTAAAACTTCAGGAATGTTGATACATAGAGATAGCTGTAGACTTTGTTTCCTCAGTGTAAAGAAGTTGACGGACAACATGTACTACCTGTGCTCTCAGCTCTCAGAACCGAGTTTCTTCCTCATTTTTGGTAACTCTGACTGCTTTTTGGAGGAAATAACTGGTCCGTAAATCAGAGTTAACATCTATTTTTTTATAACATTGAACAATTTTTTAAGATCATTGCGCAAAAATGACTACTTACTAGATGTCCTACTATTAATACTCCTTACTTCAGTTAAAAAAAGTTCCTATTTAGAACATTTATAACCAAAATTTACAGCTAGAAAACTTTTATAAAAAACTGTTATTTGTGATCAAATAAATGGATAAGAAGTCACGTGCTGTACCCTCGAATAAAGGTTGGTTGAGTTCTGTTACATAATTTTAATGCACTACGATGTGCAAAAAGAGGGCTTAGAACTTTCTTACTTCAATTCTTTAAGATGATATACAGTCAATTCCAAAATTGAATAAATTCAAAACTTCTGTATGTAGCTTACGTTTGAAATATCAAAGTTCTTGTTGAGAGTGATATTTTCTAACGAAATTTTTATTGTTAATTTTAAGCATACTTTTAAAGAAATTACCGCAAAAAATCCACAGTATTGAAATCGTGCCTCTGACAAAACTTTCAGTAAATATCTAATGGAAAAAAAACCTTGTCTCAGCATTAAGTATACACTACAATTAAATTAATCTCTTTTTATGATAAGCTAGCGTAAAGTATTTTTAGTTATTCTTTATCAATATGTCATTCATAAGATTCCCAATTTAGGTTTTTTTAAAAATTAAAAACAGTATGAGCAATTGAAATAAGACATAAGATGAAAACAATATTTTGTGATAAAATGGTCAAATGTAGGGAAACCATTTCAAAAAATAGCTCCTCTTATGGGATGAAACAATGGAGGAATTAAAAATATCAAGAAAACAAGACTGCTGGACAAGAAGCAAATGTTCCACGAAAGGACACAAACAAATCGTGGACGATACAAACAAAAAGAGCAATAATTCGTTTTTTTCGAACCCATGACAGGATCTCCAAGACTTTCTGCTTTGGCTTTCTGCGATAAAAATAAGTGTTTCTACTGCAACTGTTTGAAGAGTTCTAAGAAAGACAAATTTAACACGGTCGTTTTCTGAGGCGCAAGCTACTTCTTTTTTTTTTTTTTTTTTTTCAAAGTCAATCACCGGGCCGAAAGCTTTCATTTCCTTCGATTCCTGTTTTAAGGATCATTGTTATTTTTAGGCACTTGAAGCGAATAAAAAATATCTGTGGAAAGAAACATCGTTATAAAGTTTGGAAACAAACGGTCTGTGTCTTAAAACGATCTCGACTGTTAAGCATGGCGGTGGTGTTGATCTCGTATGTCAAAAGGAGTTTTATGACACCTTCAGTGGTTGAAAAACCCTTTTTTATTGATAGTATTATGAATATGATAGTATTATAAATCACCATTTTAAGGAATATCTCATGGATAACGCCAATAAGCTGGATTTGGGATCTAGCTTTATCTTTCAGCATGTTAATGATTCCAAGTAAATGGCCAAATATACGAATTGTGAAACTCTGATTAGTACATCGTATACCACCACAGTCTCAGAACTCGTATGTACTGGACATTTATGGTCACAATTTGAAAAAAAAAAAAGCCTTCTACGAACATTGCATTAAAAGCAAGGAGTATTTGAAATTTTTATCACAAGAGGAATGAGCCGGAATATCGTCGGAATTGCAAAAAAAAAATTTGTGACCCCTGCCTAGGTGCTTATAAACTGAAATTCTAGAGAATGGATAGGCGACAAAATATTAAACTAGCATTATGGAGTTTAAAATAAAGGCGTATGCTCTTCAAGGTTTGGGACACTTGAATTTGTGTGTTCAGATATTTGTGTTATATATTGACAGCGAATGTGATGTATAAAGTCTGTGTCTAGGGCACATTATAAAACGATTATTTGGAATGCCCATATCAATGTTTCATAATTTTATCAAGGAATGTGAAGTAAACTCATATTTTAGACTGGCTGTACATTCAAACAGATTCAAGAGTTGCGGTCAAAAGGAGTTAAGATAAATTATGGAATGAAAGCTAATTCACTAAATATGAGGGAAGGAAATTTTTTTGTAAATTATACCCGTAACGTAATAGATCGCCCTCCTGTGTTCATACCACAGAGCGTTATGTACTTATGAATATGATTCATGGCAGTTACTATACTTATGTGAAATTCAGTATAGTAACCGTCATGAGTCGTTGATACTTTAGAAGGGCTAGATAAATGTAAATATATCAGTTTCCTCTCTTCTCTAATCTAAGGCCGGAAGAGGAATAGCCAGGCCTCTGCCATTTTAACCAAAGTCTGAGGGGTAGCATTGTTGGCACTGATATTTGTAGCCGTTCGGAATAAGCTTTCATTTGTAGGTCCCGGTGTAGTTATCCCTCGTGTAGCAAAAGATGGCCTTAGCGCTCCCGCCTAGTCTTATCTTTCTCCGATCTGCTGCCTCCGTATGCCTTGGCATTTTCTTTTTTGTGAGATGTCCATTCAAATGACATTTATGTCATAGCGAAGATCCCGAAAGTCTTTTTAAATCAGTTATAAAATAATAATAATAATAATAAAACACCACAGAAATCTGAGAGCAAAATGACACGTAAGAAGGTAACTTTCATAAGTATAGTCGATTGAAATAACAGGCATTTTGATACAATTTGAAAGGTAGATTAAGAAAAGGGTCAAGGTTAATGTTTGAAGTTGTTACTGGACAAAGAAAACTGTTGTTGATGTCATGTTGCTGCCAATCAAATGCTTCAAGAGCTTTTTGTCCGTTGGCATACATCCAGCGTCTTTGAAAAGAAATGTTTAAGAGTTTTTCGTTCTTGAAATGAACGCGTAATTTTACCTTCCAGGGAATTTCTCCAAACACGCCGCAAATACTATAGAGGAAAAAAATATTGAAAAAGGTAATTGTATACGGGAAATTGCCCTTTCCAGTATTAACGTAGAAATTGATAAGCTTATTATTAGCTTAAGAATCGCAATAGTTCAGCACGGTGCGGCCCTGTTTAGTCGGGAGAATTCCTTTGAAATTTTAAAATTTTCAAAATAGCTTAATATTAGAACATAACTCAAAACTGCAGGCACACTACATTGAAATAATTAAAAACTCAGCAATAGGATCACTTATAGTTTCGGATCTTTGGCAACTTTGGAACTAACAGGGCTTTAGAAGAGTGGTAGGTACCCCTTGCTACTCATAATGCATCAACAAGATGTTGACAACTCAAGCTAAAATAAATTCACAACATATTTATTAGTACATTCCTGCATTTTAGTGTATTCAATATTTATGACAGACACACTGTTGTAGTAATATATCCCCTCTAGCAAGTTTAAAAAAATACTTTAAAAAATATTAAGGTCATTTCAAATTTTATCAAAGAAGAAGGACATTTTGTAAAAAGAGTGAGATATTATTATTATTTTAGTGAGGGCGGTAAATTATGGAAAAAAGACACTCCATGACATCGAGAAAAGCACAATTTAAGCAGTTTAATATTAAGAGGAAATGGGAAAGCCAAAGGAACTAAAGAAAACTGACGTATAAGTCCTAATAACATGGAATTGAGATATGTATTAAAGACACGCAGGGTAGGGAGGGAGAAATATCATGGATCTTAGAAAGTTTGCGGTATTTTTTCCTGGTTATCTATGGATTTATGCATAGAATCTTTTCTGGCCGTCATACATTCATATCTCATCAATGTTAGAGGTTTCAAATTTTGAAACCACCAGTTTTGAGAGCAATATTTCAGCTATAACTATTCGAATATTTTTGAAGCCTAGTTTTGACTTTTTTATGAACATCGTTCATCCAAGCCAATTGCCAAAGAAAGGCAATTAAGAAGACTAAGCCCGTCTGCACACGGAGCAACTCAAAAGAAACTGATAACTGACTCAAATCACAAACCAGTCCGTGATGAGTCGCAACCTATGTAATTGAATGGAGCCCCGCACACGGCGCAACTGGTTACAAACCCGTCGGACGGGTTGGAGGTATACTCTTCCGGTAGTTGGAGTTCTTTATCCGAATATTGTCTTCAACAAGTGCCAAGAGATAATCAAACTAGGTATGCTTAACCTACAAAAATAGCAAAACTTATCTGGGCCATTTCTAAGTTCTTTAATAAAACTGCCAATGTCTCTTTTTTTATTGATTGGATGAATCCAACAGCTTCTTTCTGGCTTTTCATCCAAAAATTGTATAAATTGCCACAAAAGAATAGCTACTTCCATTTCCTCACTTGCCATATCAGCCACAATTATGACCAAACTACTTTCCCAAAACGGAACACTTCCCTCAACAAAGAACAAAATACTGCAGACCTCTTCAACTTCCGTGTTCTTACTTACTACTGATGAAATATCAAATCAACCTATTGTTGCAAGTCAAAATGTATCACCCTTTTCCACGATAAAACATTTTGGTTGCGCAACGCCTAGCAACAGAAACGTTGCGCACTGTTTTGTTGCGTTTGGTGTGCGGCCGGCCTTAGAAGACTGTTAGAACATAATTGAAAGGAAATGGTATCTAGCGACTAAAATAACATGTCTTCAAAGAAAGAAATGGAATCAGTGATACAAGATGGATGAAACAAAATCGATCTTGTAATAACAAAAATGATCTTTGAATACATGCTAAAAATATGTAACCCTGTTTCAAAAGCTAATGGTAGTCAACCAATATTAAGATGGTTTTTTTTTCAAATTTTATCTGATCAAATTGTAAGAGTTCGATCTCTTTTGGTATACCTCCCTCTACTTAAGTGTGTTTTAATATTTGTATTCAATATATACTGTATGCTATGTTGTACTGTGTACAGATAATGTATGTGCATTGCACTACGTCTGAATTACAGAATTTAATGAAAAAGTTTATGAGACGGTAACTATTAATCAAATTTCTCACCCAGGGATTATTTTAGTGTATCGGAGTAATTTAAAAATTACTATACTGCTAAATTTATGAACCTTTTCTATGGCTTGTTAATATTTAGAGCGATCTCTTGGACACTGTAAGTAATTAAAAGTGCCCTTTCTCTAAGAATTTGAAATTTAAATATAGTAATATTATTCTGGCAACCTATTTTAAAAAGATGTACACTTTAGAAAAAGTCTTTCTCCTGTTCGTTGAATTATCAATATGAAACTCATTTCAGAATCTGCTTTATTTTTTAATTAGCGATGTGCAAGCGATAAAATATTGACTTCAATGTTTCTTCCGTGATGGGCGTTGTGACCCGGCGATCTCATTACTGTCCCGAAATTAGACTACCTTATTAAGTCTTCATATCAATTAGAATATTTGCACAGCGATATTAAGACCCTTATCCCTGGCGTATTTTCCGTATTTACTTTATTAGCTACATGTCCGAGTCAGCCGTTATGAGACTCTTGGGAACAGCTAGAAACAGGGTCAGCCAAAAGTTCTGGCAAGTATCACGCGAAACGAGAGTTACGTGTTACAAGTACAGCTTATGCATGGCTTGTACCGAGTTTGAATTGCTAGGAAGGAAAGGGGAAGCTAGCTCTACAGTGTTTGGTCTCCTTACAAGATGTTTCAGGACATCAGTTGTGAATTTCCAAGAGAAGATTAATAACAAATTTCAGTCACTTTAAAGAAGACAAAGAATGAAATATTTTTTTGAATAACTATAGAACTGAACGGCAGAAGAAAATTTAAAAATGCATACAAAGTTATTTACCCGATAAAGATTTACGCATACATACAGACGCATAAATACATACTTACATGCATGCATGCATACATACATACATACATACATACATACATACATACATATATATATATATATATACAGTCGAACCACGTTATAGCGAACGCGGTATATAACGAGCTCACGGATATAACGAACGAAAATTTTGATCCCGTCATTTTCCTATTGTACGTAATTTATTTAGTATTGTGTCAGTTTAATGTAATCGATTTTAGTCGATATAATTCATTAATGATCATTTTTTATAGATTTTATCATTTTTCTAATACATCATTATTGAATACACATTGCAACTAATGAGTTATACATTTTGTGAACTTTAGCACTTTTCTTAACGGTTCGGATATAGCGAACCACAGGATAAAGCGAACAAAACCTTTGGTCCCTTGAAGTTCGTTATAACGGGGTTCGACTGTATATATATATATATATACCTATATATGCACACACATCTATATACTATATGAACTTCAGTGGAAAGGATTAGGACATGTACTGTGTACAATGACGTATAAATCTTAGCAGAAATGCTCATAATACTGAGAAGAAGATTTCATTAAACTTTTCCTCAGATTTAATTTTGAGTTGTTTGAAGTTTTCATTATTGCAAAGAAATAAGAATTTAGTCTGTATTTTCTGATCTATATAACAATTAGGCCCCAAATAAGTGCTCTAGTTTTAATTAAAAAGTGCGTTTTTCTTTAATTATAAAATACTAGGCATTTGCCTTATGCGTCCAATGATAGCTATTTCAAATTACAAGATTTCATCATGTTCCCAAGGTATCGTGATTCAAACTCATTAATTAGAATTTAAGAAACTAGGCGCATTCAAATTAACTCCAGATTAAGAACTTATCGCTATCAAGATAATGAAAGAAATGCTACTTTTTCACTTTTTTTATACCTAATTACATTAGTTTTCTCTCTCTTTGGTTTATATAATGGATATTATTTTATATGAATGTGTGAGTCCATTGTTAAAACTATGCAGTGTGTGTGTTTGTGAGCTGCGGCCGTTTTACAGAGGTTAAAGAAAATGGAGATTGGGAGAATCATCCAATTACTACCTTTTTCCCCCCTCCTTAATGTAATTAGCTAGGCTACACGCATAATATTTCTTTTTTCTCATGCGTACACTTGCACTCTTCATTTAAGATTATACAATAATTCTAGACTATTCTAAGAATGACTTAAAATATCTTTTACCTGGCTTTGTACAGAAGACCATTACTAAAATTAATTTATCTATTATTAGGTTTTCATTAATATCCTTTCTGTACAAATGAACAAAGATTGTCTGCCTACTTGAAAATTAAGAATTTTTTATTATGTTTTTACGAGTTTTAATTAGTCATAGCAGCAAAGAAAATGTATTACAGCTTAAAGTATAACTAAACTAAGTGAAGCTTAAAATGGTGCATGCAAAGATTAAGTTTTATAATGTTTTGTCAATTTTAAATTCACGATGACTTTCATAGTATTTTAAATTGGATTTGAGCTCTCCGGTCAAGTTTTGTAACACGAAGGTTCAACAATATGGGACCTATGGTTTTTAGTTAATTTCGGCTGCGATCTTTTATTCTAGCACAGGACTGTCATCGTCAGATTCTCCTACTGAGGGCGATAAACCGGCTTTAGAAAAGTTATGTGAGTTATCAGAGTTTATCTATTTTAACCTGAAAAACTTAATTTATCCTTATTAATTTATGATAATTTGTGAATGGTACAAATATATTTATCTAATAAAAATGTGGAAAAATGGTTTTTCTACAATATCTCTCTCAATCTAGTTTCTTCATTTATCAGTGGGATTGTCCTTTTTTCGGAAAACCAAAAACTAAACTAGGCAACTAATTGTTTTACAAACTGTGTGAGTGATTAATGCAGATGACAGTGAAAAATTATCTTTCAGTGAATGGGAATTTTGTGGAAGAAAACATTTCACAATGTAATTCCAATAAGTTTTTGTAGAAATCTGGTTTAGCATATAGCATTTTACATTGATTTGGGCACGCTAATGGAAAGTTCGTATTACTCATAGGTTAGACCCATCAGTCTGATACTTTATTTTTCTTAGTGAACAACTTTAATGAAGATCTAGAGATATTTACAACTAAATGTTTCACCTACGCTAATGTTAGAGAATTTAAGAAAAGTTTTTTTTTGTGCACCTTTCTTGGAACTATAAACACGACAGTCAGAGAGGATATTAAAAACTGGCCTTACAGAAAAACTGTTGCTACTGAGTGGAGCCGTTTTCTTTTCTTACCCCCATTTGCTAGTCGAGAGCCATCTAAAATATCATTTTTTTTTTTTTTTTTTTTTTTTTGGGGGGGGGGGGGGCAATAAAGTGATATAATTTTTTTCTTCTGTATTTTACCATGAAGAATCTATCTACGTCAGGATCGACCTTAGGAGCTTCGGGGCCGAAGATTCATAGTCAAGGACTGCAGTTTCTTAGAAATATAAACAAGCTTTATAGACTCTATATGTCTGTATTATAGAATGAAATGAAATCAAATTTTGAACTCAAAATGCATATGAGAGGTGAAAGACCAAATGTATTTAAACACAGTTTAATTAAGTTACAAATAAAACAAATAAAAGTTCAATTTACCTTTGAGGAATAAGATGCGACAAAACCATTTGTTTAAGTAAAGAGTGAATGATTTAGTAAAATATTGGGTTTATTTTTTGTTTTAAAAAGAAAATTTGAAATGTAAGTGGAAAGCATTGACAAGAACAAATTATTTTCAAAATATAAACAGGATAAACATTAGATTTTCAGAAATTCATATTTAAATTAAAATTTTGTCTATTCTGTATAAAACTTGCAATGAGATGTTAAGTGCCTGCTACAATGCATTGTTTGGGGGGGGGGGGTTATTTGACAAGACTAGAAGTTATTAACTTAGCATGGGACCCGATAGGGTGTTGTCTTCTAAAATTAAGGTGCAATATTTCGACTATGTGATTTTTCTCTTAATTTGAATTTATGATCGTTGGTATCTCTCACTTTCGAACAGTTTTGAACTTGGTGTCGTGATTCCGTTGAAAGTAACTTTTCGGTAGCTCTTCCAATCGATAACATCGAAATACTTCCGACTGAAAATTCACTGAAAATACCATTTCTCTGGGGATATGTTATTTTATTTACTTCCTGTGTCTCTCAATTTGTCCAGGCCTCTGTGTCATTAGAACTTACTCAGGAGAATAACCTAAAACAGGGTCACCGAAGATTGCGTGGATGTCACGCGAAATTTTATTTTGAGGACGGTTGGACGTTAAGGCTATTTCTGATATCGGAAGAATGTACTTCCGAGAGAAGAAAAACGAGGAATGAAAGTTTGAGTGACCATATATCTTATGGAATGCTTCATACGAGTCTTTGCTGCGCAAGTAGACAGTTGAAACTAATTTTCGATATAACTTTTCTTAGATATACACGAGAGAATTCCTTTATTAATTTAAAAAATATCTTTGATACCTCTCTCTATTAAATGCGATTGAAAATATGGATACTTTTGTATATAAATTCTGAATGATAAAATAATGTATTATTCTCAAAATAAATTTGTCTCTTCAGTTATAAATAGGACTCCCTTATACAATTAAACTTTTATATAATCAAAGATTTTAAAAATATATGTCTAAATTTTTATTTTTTTTCAAGTTTTTTTGTTCCTGATTTTGTTTAAAAGTGAGTATGCCTTTCACTTAGATTATATATGCCAGTGATTATGAAAGTGGTTAAGTCATATATTTTTCGTTTCGAGATATTTGGAGTTTTGAGTTTGAACATGAACGAGCGGAGTTCTGTTGAATGACGCAACAACCAATTCAATCTAACGGCTCAATTTTAACAATTTTGAAAAGGTTGCGTCAGATTACGGTAATATAAAAGAATACAATATGAAATATCTGACAAACTTATTATTTTTTTATTCTTGACTTAGGCCACTTTCATAATCACCGGCACGTATTGAGATGACCATGCCGCAAATATTTTAGTTGCATCTTTGGTCAACAGATGACGCTAGCTACACCGCCGATTTTTGAAAATATTTCATCTAGTTTCTCCCACTATATATTTTCATTTTTTTTAAAAAGTAGAATTCACTGTTGTTTCAGATTGCGAATATACTTGGTAAAACTTAAATGAAGCTGTATTTTAGTGTTCTGTATATATCCATACTATTCTGCAGTTTTCTTCTTTTTTCACCCCCTACTCGAGTGGTTAAAATATTATTTGATCCTGTGTTTAAAAAACGATTCTCGCTTCTTTTTTTTCGTCTGAAAGATGCTAAATTATTGAAAACCGAGGACAAAAGATTGTAGTTATAATAACGAGGTTCCTTGTCATTACTGTTGGGTAATATTATTCTCAAAAGATTGAAAATTTTGACTCCTAGAATCATATTTTTTTCTAAATTCTTCTCCAGAAATATATTTATTGGAGTGAAGACTTATAAACTGTAGAAGCATCTTAATTAAGAATAAAATGGCAACTTTTCTTTTTGAATTTCTGTTTAAAATTAAGTTCTAGTTCAAAAGTTAATGCCTTTCGGATCATAATGGTTGGATGGGGATTTATCTCGTTCGTCGAGGGAAATTACTATCCCTACATGTCTCCGCGTATAAGTGTCTCTAAGTTTACAGGACTGCCAATTTCCAACTTACACTGTCGAAAATACGGATTCGTTCATTGCTCCCAGTATAGCGATAATAAAAAAAAGTACATAGTATATATAAAAAAGTTTTAAATAATACTTTACGCATAGGTTAAGTTAGTAGTTTGTTGGAAATTAGGTTCAGGTAAAAGGTTTATTACTGAGTTTACTCCTCATTCCTATGCAAAAGAGGTTATTGAATGACAAATCGATAACAGTCAATTACGGAAACCAAGGACTTATGTTGTTCCTTACATCAAAGCCTGTCTCTTCTGCGCGAAGAATGCCAAGAAAAATAAAACTAAAAGGGAATTAACAGTATGAGCTAGAACTGTAGAAGTTGAAAACTAAAACCCGTCCTCTGAGCCTGATTGATAGTTAGGCAAATATATGCGCAAATACTCCATTAAGTTGAGGCTAAATGCCGTATGGTACTTAACCCGCTCGTATCCAGACTCATGTGTTTGCTAAAACTTTTCAAATTTTAGTTATTTAAAGATTAGGATCTTAAATATCCTGTTAAATGAGAACCTCTTTGTCGAATAGTTTTCAAGTAAAGTAAACTCTGATTTTAGCTGTCATCATTCAATACTCTGTTAAACATTGTTACAAAAATTTTGAAATAATACAAATATAATAAAACTTTGTTTATTATTATTATTATAATTATACTTTTACTGTTATTATAAGACGAATATAAAAGGAATTTATACTTTGATTGTAACCTTAAATAGTTATATAATAACACAACTGAAGAAACCCTAACGAAGATGATACATAACTTTGAATGTTTAATAGATCCACTTAAAATAAATAAATAAATAAATAAATAAATAAATAAATATCTATATATATATATATATATATATATATATATATATATATATATATATATATATATATATATATATATATATATATATATATATATATAATTTTTTTAACTGTAATTTTTTTTTGTTACCGATGTTTTATTTTGTTAAGTAAATATCTTCTGAAGTTATTTTAAACAACATTTTGCAGTCTAAATAATATCGTTTATTATGTATTTTACAAAATTAAAAAGGTTTTTTTAATCTATATAATTGTTTAAAATTATTAAAGAAGGCTACTTTCACAAATTTCTTTGCCAAATGATTTCATATTTTTTTTAGGTCTATGTTACCTGTAACCATACCTTGTTCATCATGTTCATGTATATTGAAAAGATACATGGTTTTTTCCTTAAGAAATTATTTCAAAGTCATTCTTTCCGATGATTACCCTATAGAGCGGTGCTAACATGATCTATATCACAACACGGGAACTTCCATAAATGAAAAACATTCGCAATGTAATCCTTTTACTTATATTGCGTAAGGTACACACTTGGTTTCCACAAACTTGATGGAAACAAAGCTCTCTTGTATGGGTAAGGTAACCCTCTTGTGCTGATGAGGGCGGGCACTAAGAAACACGATATAAACAAGAAATCAAGAATCATATCTTAAGAAATTTTAAGAAATGGTACGATAGCCACTAAACTGTTTTCACTTTTAGTAAATAGTCAGAGTAAATGATCAGTTTCTTATGTTCATTATGACCCTTTTAAGAAAAGATTTTGATATCTCGATGAAAGACAATATTTAAAAAAAAATAGTCACCTTCCTGTTCTGTGTTTCCGCTGTATCTTAAAATAAATAATTTCATATCAAGAGCTTAGAAGTCTTCAACCACTCCATTATCACATAATAAATACTTTTTTTATTGCTATTTAAAATACACTCTAGAATGAATTTTCGAAAATATTGACAAGGCAAAATTGTTTACTGTTTGACCAATTCTGTTTCCACCTTTATCTGAAATGTACACAGTCTCTGAAGTGTACTCAGGTGTATCACAGTTCTGCTTGATATTAGCAAATTTAGTTTAATATAAAGCAGAACTGTGGGTTTGCTCAAAAGACACTCGTAGTTTTGAAGACTGTAACTTGCAGCGTGCTCTACATTTTTCGGGAATTTGACGTGAGTTTGATGCTTATATATAGGGATACATAAATTTCGCAAGAATAGAATACATTATATATTAAATTTCGCATTTATTCGCAAAAATATGAATTCAAAAATTTCGTATTTATAAAAAAAATTTACAATTTTACTTACTTGGATAGGTAAGTATCAAAATTATTAGTTATAAGTAGTCTCCACATTATGTTCCTTAAGTCTTTGCCTTCTGTCATTGATTACTATGTTGTACATACAAAAATATCTCAGCATCTACTTTGTTAACGGTACTATAGAGGCTTTGTATAGCTAGCTGCCTTTGCAAAGTTAAGGTAGCAACATTGCGTTGCAATTAAAATCTGTATAACATCAACCAGAGTCTTTTGATTGACTATTGTATTAGTAAGTATCTGAAATACCCTTGACTCAAGAGACGTTCTTAAATCGACGAAATTGTTCCACAAACTTGATGGTTGATTTTTTTTAAAGTTAGATTTTTAGGTTCGACTCCAATACGGACAAACTGTCCGGTTGAAATTCGGAGCAAATTCGAAGGACAGTGAGATTTATGAGTTAAAGAACGCGTATGGCCTTAGTTAAGCAATTATGTTAATAAATTATTACTATTATCACCTAATTTTGCTTAAAAAGTCGTTTATCACCGAGTTATCACCGAAAAGTAGTAAAAAAACTAATTTTTGCATTTATTCGCTCATATCGGCATATTTCTCATTTATTCGCATCTATTTCGTAAATACGAAAATTACGTATCCTTACATATGTACTAAACCTGTTCTTGAAGCTTGGCATCCTTCATGTAGAGCTGATATTTTTGAAGGTATGTGTTGCTTTGTCTCACAGCCTACACATCACCTACCCTACAATCACTTATTCATAAATATAAAATTTGAAATTTGCATCCGTACATGTCTTTTCATATTTCCTCATTCAGAACCCTTACTATCCTCAAATATTTGAGTCATAGGAAATCCTTACATTTCACCATCTATTATTTACTGAAAGGGAAAGAAACATGGTTCTAATGACTTGAATTGAGAATAGGGCTAAATTAAGGAATGGATATCTGGAATATCTCAGTTATTAAATCCCGTTTAAAATGCATTTAAAAAAACTCCCTCGTTAAAACTAAAGGCTTTTTTTAAATATTGCATACAATGAGATTAGTTGTGTTATTCGTGTATCAGACCCTGAACATATATTTTGCTGTCATAATACAATGGAGAGATTGCTATCCTTCTTATGCCCGACATAGTCTTATATATTCAATGAAACCGAGTTGTTTATCTCATATACGTATTGTGTGTTAAATTTTAACCTCGCGTCATCTCAATCCGTCATCACGCCTGAAACTGTTGAAGAATACTTTCGGACTGTCAGTGCTTCATACTGAGAGATAATGAAATATAGCAATTAACTCCAAGGGCACTCTAGAAATGTTGATGTTGTCAATAGTATCCGATAGGGAATCACCTTGAGGTGTTCAGATGATGCTTCTCAAACTGGTGGAAACGGAAGATGTGAAAGTGTAAATGAGATACAAAGTATGGAAAATAAGATTAGGAGAATAAAGCATGAAAATCAAAACACCGTAAAAAGAAATTATATTAATAATATTATAATTGGTTGATTTTTTATTTTATTGGCGCAAGGTCCATTGGGGGACAAGCTGCGCCAACCATATGGTGTACAAATAAAACCAAACTCGGAACAGACATATAAAACAATGTTGCGCAGTATTTTGTACAGTTCAATAAAAGATGTAAAGTATAAAATTTCTACAAGCGAAAAACATCAATAAAAGATTAAGATAATTAAAAACAACAGTAATAAAATCCGTGAGATACAAGATTACAAAGAGCTAAATTTCAGAATAAAAACCAGTTGTGTGTAAAAAGTTAAAAAGCTCGGGATGGGGATTAATAATATTATAAGTCATTAAGTTTTATAGTCAAAACATGTATTTTTGGTATATTCTTCGGTAAACATTTTCTAATCCTTAAATACCTAAAAGACAAAATTTACTTGTCGTTTTAAATTTTCCTCAATGCCATCTTTTTACAAGATTGGACTGAAACAGACAAAAAGAGTGTTTTATAAATATAATGAAACGCTTCAAAAAAGATATTACGGAGTTTTGTATTCGTCCGTGTTTCAGTTTATTTCTGTGTTTAATTGAAATATTCATTATAAGTTTTTAGAATGTAAAATTTTCTTTAAAGCTATGCATTAATTTCGACCAACAATGTAATTTAATTGAAAATATTTTCCATCTTCTGATATAAATATGCTTCAAAGGACACCGGTATTCTGGAGATATTCAGTATTCTTGGTTATAACACATTTGAATCACATTATCATTTGTTTTTGCCTTTAATATTTGATACGGAATTATATATTTGTATAATACTGAATAACAAATATATTCAAAACATATATAGATGCAAAAAAAAAAAACTTATTTTATCCAGGAGTATGTTAAACCACTGTTCAGATTATAAAGTTGCATCCCATTCTGAACACCAAAATTTAAGAATAAACCGCTCTTTTCTGTTTAGACGGGTAAACATGCGCAGTTCTCAGAAAATGAAACACAATGAAACAAATTACGATTTCTAAATATGTGCAAATGTGCAAATAATTACCCATGAGTCCCCCCCTTCCCCCCCGAATTTTCAATTGTTAAAGAAATAAACCTGTTTGACAATGCAAGAAAAAATTTTGTGGTTAAAGACGCTGCCCTTGAACTTAATATCTTCTGATTTCTTCCCTTCAGTGACAGCCAAATCAGTGTTTCTTTACCCGCTCTGACCAAAGAAAAAATACGTGGGGGGTTTCAAGATAAAGTACTTTGCATTCGAATGAACATCATTTGTCAGTTTCGATGACTATTAAAGTTTAACCTTCATTTTAGAGTGTTATGATAGCAAACACTTTAGCGATATCTTTACATTTCGGACGTTAGTAAAATGAATTTTAGAGTGTACGTTAGTAAAGTGATGTTAGAGTATGTTGCAATATTACCTTGAATGAGAATATATTAGCATACTTACACATTAGCATATGTACTCTTACAGTAAAAAAAAAATGAAACCAAACGTCACACTAAGAATTCTCAGTGATGCACTAGCCATTAATTACATCTATACCCCCAGATTCGCCAATTGAATGGCGAAGACATGAGCTGAAGATTTCTCTGCATTTGTTGGACGAAAATTTTGCGTAATAAACGATGTTTAAGAAGCCATAAATACAGACCTTAGATTGTTTTTGTTGGACTTTGGTTCGAACATCAGACCATTTTTACCAATTCAATATGAACATTTATAGTGGTTAGCGTCGTAAGCTTGCACACAGTGGGCTTGGGTTCAGATCCCGAATAAGGCTTGGTCGTTACCGTGTTGTCCCCTCATAGGGAGCAATACTGGCTCACCTAGATGGTGCTCCCACAATAAAGTAGCCAGCAAGACTTCGCGGTGAACAGCAAAAGACGAATGTCTCGCGACAAGTGCCTTCGCGTTAGACAAGAAAATACAGAAACAATTCTCTACAGAAGAAGAGAGCATTACAGATGAAATGTTTGACAACGAAAAGATACGTCTTGTTCGCAACAAATTGATGCAATCTTTCAAAAATTTATGAAATCCAGTAACTTGGTTGACACTTCCGGCACTGAGTGTACTGAGCAGTGACTGCAGTTTCACTGCAGTGAGCACGAGCTGCAGTGAAACCTCGTTCAAACCAATTTGAAAGGACCTCATATTTTATTCTCAATTCTTGAATATTCGGTTGCCAAAAATTAAAATGGTGGCATAGTACAAAAAATTGAATTATATATTGAATCCAATATATTTTTTATAGTATTCAATGCGAGGAATTATTAAAAATTAAATGAATGACAAATTCATTAATATGTCAGATAATATACAATATTTAATAATCGAAAAAAAATTTAAAGCAATTACATTGCACATTATATCTTTTAACCCGATTTATGAACAAAAATTTTAAAAAAATCCGTGTGAAACAATACTGGAATTTTTTTTCATTTCCCAGAGAGAGAACATTCACTTTTCATATTTACTGATGTTTTCTCAATTAGCTGACTTTTAAAATGAAAACGAATTTTAATGATTCCATTGAAGGAAAGATGTGTCAGGTATTAGGAATTCTACGACGTTTAGCAAAATCTTGTTTCTGTTAGATTCAGTAATAAAAGAGTTTTCAATCGCTGATGCAATGTTTCCTTAAGTTTGCGTCCTGTACATCCTTTAGATACACAATTTTTTCATGCTGCTGCGCACTTTAGGAATCAAGACTAGGAAAACGTAATCACGACTAAATGTCTCTCCTTTTATTTTCAATGTACTTTCACTGCAATGGAATATTACAGAAATGGGATCTTTCCCTCGCCTTTACTTTTCTTTCATTTTATAGCAGTATTCGATTCAGAAGTTCGAAAAAATTGTGCTTTTATTTGCTTTATAAATATTCTAAAGTACATTCTTTTCTAAAATATCCTTCATTTATTTCCAGTCCATGAACCATCAGTAGAAACATTGGAGGAATTTTCGTCTACACACACTGTTGCTAATTAACTACATATTGTTTTCTATTGGGTGATTCACTCGAGAGAGGCCTCGAATATTCTGCAATAACTCTTGCTAGGACGTAGCAATCTGAACCAAGCAACGCACAATGTGTTCCTTAGTAGGCTTTTAGTAGATTCTCGGATGAGACGTGGTTCCATTTGTCGGGTTATGTTAACTCGCAAAACACCGGCATATGAAAATCCCTTTGTCACTCACCAACACCGCTCCATGATCAAAAAGTGTGTGGTGCGCGATGTGTCGGTTGCACATCATAGGTCCCATTTTCTTTGACACCGATGTGTACCTGGACATTTTTGAACAGCTCCTGAATCAATTGGATGATCGTTAGTTAATGGAAGTTACACCCAGCAAGATGGAGCAATGTGTCACACATCGGTAAGGAGCATGACAGAAATGGAGCCTTTCTTCGGCAACAGGATCATTTCAAAGAGACTTTGGCCACCACGGTCACCGGATCTGACACCACCAGACTTCTTCCTTTAAGAAAAATCTATCGGAGCGAGTGTTATTGCAGAATATCCGGGCACTCTAGTAAATCACGCTATAGAAACAGAGATAATTAGACACTGGGCTCCTTTCAGACAAGTATACTTAAAAGATTTCTGAAAAAATTTTCAGCTTTTGTTTGTAATATAGATTAGGTGAATGGAATATTCAATGGTTCTATAAAGCTTTATGAAACCACTTTTTCTCAGCTCACAACATCATCAATTGATTGAAAATTCCTTTAACGCAGACATTAATCTTTTTTCAGTGTAAACATTTGATAAATAAGAAAGCTCCTTTATTTTCTAGAATCTGTTAAAATTATAGCTAATTAGAAAGGTATATATATCATGTGCTCCTCACCGACATTGCTGCCACCTTCGACACTCCACAGTTTCCTAATCTGAAATTTTCGTGTGAAAACCGAATCGTCCTGTTTTTCGGTCATGTTGAAACCCATTCCGCAAGCTAAATTATTCATTTGAAGAAGCATGAAATAAATTGATACACGGGATCTCCATTGTATCCTTGGAAAGTGAAAACATCCATTATCAATGAGTGACACTTGACGTCCATACCAAAGGAGAGGTGACCCTGACATTTTAAGCATCGGTGGGAAAAGAAATGTCAATCAAACATCATGATTTGAAAAATACGAATATTTCTGGTTTGACTAAATTAACTCTATTATTCTCAGGTAATGCTGTAACATCATCTTCGGTACGTTATTTTGAAAAGTTCTTTCTTCTGAGATCCGTTTAGCTGAATATTTTTAATGTGAGGGGAACGAATAATTTATTTTGGAATTTTCTGCAGGTTCATTAATCTAAAAAGATTGTTCCGTTGATACAAGCTTTCACGAGATTTTGGTATGGAAATGAGAACTGCTATTATAAAAAACCAATATCTACAAGCCAGTTTATCAACAATTGTTTATCTTAAAAAAAAAAAAACCCTCCCTTTTTATGTCCTCAAATATACAAAAGGGGGCTTAGAAACTTGAGGGCCTGGATAGTTGACAGTGAATCAACAATTGTTAATCCACTGTGCTCTTTGTGTATAACTCTTCCGGGCTGTACTCATCTTTCAATTGAAGCCCTCAGTAAGCAAACGGCCGGTTAGGCTTAATTTCAATTTCAGATGTGGATCAGAATTTTTTCTTACCTAAAAACTAATATCTTCTCCATCAAATCATGTTTGTTCAGCCTATTTTTCTATAAAACATTCAGAACTACAAACAATTGGATACTTTTATCTGTATATTTAACAGTTTTTAAAAATCTGTTTACTTTTGCGATGAATTCTGAAAGCAAACAAACTTGAATGTGAATGAATCAAGTAGCTCAAGTATTCATATCGCGTAGTGAGCTGTAAAAAACTGGATGGCAGTCTACTACTCCAATCGCATGAAAAACCAAATAAATAAAAAATAATGAAAGGGTTTGCTTTTACAAGGTGTGGATTAAATGCAATATTGTTAGATAATTCGGGATATTTTTTAACTTTCATATACTTTTTCCATTATGACGTCATTATTAGTATTATGACGTCAAAATGACGGGTTGGATGGCAATCTACTACTCCAATCGCATGAAAAACTAAATAAATAAAAAATAATGAAAGGGTTTGCTTTTACAAGGTGTGGATTAAATGCAATATTATTAGATAATTCGGTATATTTTTTAACTTTCATATACTTTTTCTATTATGACGTCATTATTAGTATTATGACGTCAAAATGATGGGTTGAATGGCAGTCTACTACTCCAATCGCATGAAAAACCAAATAAATAAAAAATAATGAAAGGGTTTGCTTTTACAAGGTGTGGATTAAATGCAATATTGTTAGATAATTCGGGATATTTTTTAACATTCATATACTTTTTCCATTATGACGTCATTATTAGTATTATAACGTCAAACTGACGGGTTACCTTCGTGTATATATATATATATATATACACGAAGGTATTTTTTTATATATATATATATATACATATATATATATATATATATATATATATATATATATATATATATATATATATATATATTAACATTAATATGTTAAACATAACAATAGGTTAAAATAGAAGAAATAACTACTAAAAATAAAAATAAAAATCATAAGTAAAATAAAATAATAATAAAATTCACTCATAGTAGTAATAATAATAAAAACTAAATAATTAAGGGATTAATAGTCCTAAAATACGGTAACCTAAGTTAGTCTGTAACTGAGAATACACTACCTCAATGGCTGCAAGTTTTATGACGTCAGTCATCTTGCGGTTACAAGTTCTTAACTTCCACTCTGACTAGCGCCAGGCTTGGTGTTCTTTGGTTAAGTACTTTTAATCAAACTTAATTCATTTTTTAATCAATTCTTCTGTTAATAATGGATTGTACGGTGTCTGAGTGTGTTTATTTTATAGATCATACTCATCAGAAACAATCCATTGGTTTTTAGACAGTATTGACACCACTGATGAAGAAATGCTGTCAAAAACCTTATTCATACTTTTCTTTACATGTTGTTTGTTCCTGGCTGCAAGTAGCTTTAGAGCTATTACTGGTTTTCTCTTTCATCTTATTCTTATTTATATATATATATATATATATATATATATATATATATATATATATATATATATATATATATATATATATATATATATATATATATATATATATATATATATACGGAAAAATTTTATTAACTACGCTCTCTTTCTTTAAACGCCTTTCTTCGTACGCAAAAAGCAAATTTCAAAACTATATATCTGTTAATCTGTGATTATAAAAACGCTGAAATAAAAATATTTTGTTGCTTATTATGGCCGAAGGTCTGAAAAATAAATTTATTGGCCACCTTTACTAATCTGCTTTTACTGGGAAATGAATGCGGTAATAAAATAGAATCTGTTACTTGACATACAAATTTGGGCAATCTATATTGAACATTAGCATTCAGTAATACTTTTTACATTTTTAAAAATAATTTAAAAAATTGCCTTCAGTTTCTAATAACATAAGAAAATTTTAATCTAAGGCCATTAGGGCTGAGTATTGATCCACGCATTTTCCAATCTGTAAATGGTTAATTTCCAGCTATAATATACGGGGGATTCGATGAAATCTCATTTTAAATCTTATTCTTTTGATCTACCCCTTATTTTTCTGGACCAACGAAGTAGGGTGTCCATCTTATATAATTTATTTACAGTAATCAATTTTATCTCGAAGTTGCTAAAAAAATTTTTCCACTGCAACTATTTATCATACGAAATCCAAACATTCCATTATCATTATCTCAAGAGATCGGATGCCTGTTTAATGACCGAGCACCTGGGCTGGTACCTCTCGATTTTACAGGGTTCTTGAATCTGGAAAAATCTTCCAATCTGATGATGTCAATAATGCAAAACTAGCAATTTAAGGAAGCCTAATTTTGAATTCCTTATGCCTCATTGCCTGAAACTAGTGTATATTAGAGCAATTAAAAATAAATACCGAATGTTATCCTACGTGAAATTATGAAATTTTTTTAAAATTAAGAATTGTATTAATTCATCATTGGGTGATGCCCTAAAGTATGAAATTATGCTAGGGTGCATATTCGTAACTATGATTCCGTTGAAATTTTTTTAAAGAAGACCAAACGAATCACATCTGCTAAAGTCCCTCAGTTTCGGGATATTTTCAAACTGATTTTGAGGATTACATCTAGGGTGAAATATGTTAGGAAAATGATAGCAAGATTCTCAATTTTTGCCATCAGATAGTTTACGATAAAGTCAAGATTAGTATTTGAAATTTTAAATTTAAAGTTAAACTAACAAATTAATCTATGTATTAAATAAATAAAGTTTTGTTTTGTTAAAACTTATTAATTAAGAGTAAAAATTAAAAGAAATGATTGAATAAATGCTAAAAGAATTAATAAATAAATACAAACAGTAATGGAAGGTTTGCTACATTTCAAATTATGTTGTATAGTTGTATATTCGATACTTCTGGCTGTCTAGTAATTTGTTAGAGTTTCGGGATTTGTTCATTTTTATTGTGAAGCTAATCGACTTCAATTGAATCAAATAAATTATATACACACACACACACACACACACACACACATATATATATATATATATATATATATAATAACATTCGTGAGGCCACTACAATCTAATTTGTTTTACTGGTTTATTTGTTTTCATGGATCGATTGATAATTGTAAATATAATACCCAATGTTGTTTTAAAAAACGTTCCTAAATACATTTTTTTCTTGCATAGTATAATTCTGAAATTTAAATAATTCCAGGATTATAGGAAATCTAAATTTAAGAATTTGGACACTTTACTGAATTTTGTTTTTTTCTCTTGCAGTAGTATTCACGAGGAAATTAATATGTTTTTCACTCATTGTGACATGTCCATTTGTTTTTCAGGAAATGTCATTGAAACGAGAAAAGTAATTTTAAAATAAACGGGCAATAGAAATTATTATTTTATATGTTAATACGTCCCTTTATCCTCTTGAATCACGTATATGCTTCGTGCCGAAAATAAAGTTATCAGTTTTTTTTTCCCACTTTACTTTGAAGTTTGTCTAATCATCGGTCTGAAAGTTTTTTCACGTCCCGTTCGTTGCTTATGATTTTCTCGTGGATGTGACGATCATCTGTCCTTGGCGAAAAGTAAATAATAGGATATCACTTAACTTGAATATATGTTACGGGCCTCTGTCAAGGACGGGATAAGTCGACTTCCTTTGCCACAGAAAAAAATTATTTTGTCCAACTGATTAATTTCATGTGCCTGAGCTGACCGTAAATCTTTCACTTAAGGAAAATGTTTCCGTGACTCATGTTAACAATGTACTTAGCGCAGAAATGTATAGGGATTGTATGAAAAGGGTGTATTTTTATTGCCAAAATAGAAAAAGTCCTTTGTCCGGAATTATTTCCCAGCGACTGACATGACTGTATAAGCACGTTTAGCTGTTTCATGTTTTAGTGGCGATAAACAAACCTAACACTTCTTCAAAATTATTACCAGTTACCGAACACAGAATTTTCCCCAAATGCCGATAAACGTCATTTTCTAGATTGGAAACTGAAATGCATGCTGCAAAAATGCATGCGATTTTTCTATAGAGATAGCTACTTTATGATTTTGCCCTTCTACCTGTCAATCTAAAGATAAAAAAAATTACAAGATAAAAAGAACTTTTTACATACCATGTTTTTAAATTTTCTGTTGAATCATATAAACTTGACAATTCAATGTATTAATAAATACTTTTTCAAAATTTTTGTTGATGAATTATCCCATCAACTTGAAAGAAAATGAAGTTAATTAGAAGTTAACTTGCGTTTAACTTTTCGTTCCCCTCCCGGCCGACAGATGGCTGCAACAGTCTACAAAACAAAATTAACTGAAAATAATAAAAACATGGTAAAAATGTGCTTAAAGATGGCTAAAAGTATTAAAAAATGCATTGCCATCATGTTCTGAGCTATTCTACACGTTTCAAATGTCTAGCTAGTCGGGAAGTTAGTTAAAAATCGATTGCAAGATTTGTACTGGACAAACACACAAACAAGAAAGCAATAAAAACATGGTAATGAGCTTAAAAATAGTAAAATTTAGTTTATTATCGGGCCTGAAGTAGCGTAATGATAGCGCTTTAGGTTCTTGTTTGTGTGTGTGTTTGTGTGTTTGTCCAGTACAAATCTTGCAATCGATTTTTAACTAACTTCCCGACTAGCTAGACATTTGAAACTTTTAGAATAGCTCAGAACACGATGACAATGCATTTTTAAATACTTTTAGCCATCTTTAAGCAGATTTTTACCATGTTTTTATTATTTTCAGTTAATTTTGTTTTGCAGACTGGTGCATCCATCTGTCGGCCGGTACGGAAACGAAAAGTTAAACGCAAGTTAACTTCCAATTAACTTCATTTTCTTTCAAGTTGATGGGATAATTCATCAAAAAAATTTTAAAAAAGTATTTATTAATACATAGAATTGTCAAGTTTATATGATTCAACAGAAAATCTAAAAACATGGTATATAAACAGTTCTTTTTATCTTGTAATTATTTCCCACTGCGAAACATTCATGAAACTAATAAAAATCTCCAAAAAATATTAGTAAATGTAAAACAGTATAAAATTTATTTTATAACACTGAATAATGATTAAATAAATTTTCTTCGAATATTCTTTGAGGAATATTCAGGTTTGACCGGCTATATCCGAAAACAGAGCGTTCTGGTGACATATTTCGGAAACCGTACAATGAAGAAGCAATTGCCATTAATTAATTTCGTTGAAATATTTGCACGTTCCCTACATTTAAAGAGAATCAACTCAAATATTTCAAATTAACATGTAAACCGTAACATTACCCTAGAATCTAATAAAATCTAGAATAATACGATCAATACACAGCCTATCTTCATAAAGTAAAGAATAATACGCCAATGGAATAATACGCTTGGAGCAGCAAATGTGCACAGTATACTTCCTTTAACCAGAATCGTAAAGACATCGAGCACACTGGAAGACTGAGATGTGGGCGGTTGTGCCGAGGGAGTGTTTGACGAAATTGTCACTGTGTGGGATGGTGAGATATAATAGAGACTAGGATATAGAAAAAGGATCTACCGGCAGTTTAGCCAAAAAAAACCTATTTACAAAAACAACTGAACACTAACAATGTTTTCATTTTCGCCTCTGTAGTGAAAAAAAAAATTGTTCAGATTTTTTTTAACTATTAGGGATAAAACGTTTTGATCCGTCTTTTGTACAAGTGAGGTGACATTAAATGAGCTTTCATCAGACGATGCCTAAGTGTAAGCATGTACTACTAGCTGAATACCCGTACTTCGCTACGGAGTACATTCATATTAAATACAACGTTCAATGTATGCAATTAATGCCTATATATATATATTTACTAGCTGAAAACCCGCACTTCGCTACGGAGTACATTCAAATTAAATACAACGGTCAATGTATGCAATTAATGCCAAAAAATATAAATATATATATATATTTATAATAAATACGACGATCAATGTATACAATTGATGTAAAAAAAAATTATAAAAAAATCGTAAGGGATATTTTTATAGACAAAATAATGTCCAATCGTCTGCCGCATTAGCAAGAAAAAAATATCTTTTGTCTATTTAGTTTTTATCCACGTGACGATAAATTTATTTAAAGTACCAGAAAAAGAAATCACGTGATCAGCATTTAATATATTAAATTCTAAAAAATTAATCTTTAAAAATTCACCAAAAATCAGAAAAGGGAGGTAAAGATTCGAAAAAGATCTCATTTTGGAGGAATTTTTATGATCTTTATCGTGATATAAATTTTATAACCTTCAAATTATTATTTTAAATGCAAACTTAAAAAAAGTTACTAAAACAGCTTAAAAATTTAATTTAAAAAAATCTAAGAAAATTTTTTCAAAAATCTTTCTTAGTGCACCCCTACACTATAAGAAGAATCGCCATACAAAATTTCAGCTCTTTAGGTCCAGCGGTTTGGTCTGTGCGTTGGATGTCAGTCAGTGAGTCAGTTACGGAACTGTTTTCTATATATACAGTGGCTCCCAAAAGTGTTCGTACACTTACAAATTTCAATGAAATAGGGGTCTATCCATTAATTAAAATGAATATTTCAGAATGGGTATTTGATAATAAGATCTATAATCTATTCTTAACAAAACTACATGAAATATTTTGAAAATATAGTAAAAGTTTATTTTTAAGAAACCAGTAATCATAAAGTAACAAAAACTTTATCTCACAAAAGTCATCGTACACTGAAATATTTTCGGATAAATTCATAATTAAAATTATCGTCTGGCACTTTATTTTTATTTTTGAATTGTGGTGGCATTTAAAATATCGTTTGGCTTTAATTTTTGCTTACCTACTCCGTAATATTCTATTTATTATTTAAAAATGGCTCGTAGTCGTAAACAAACAACAAACAGCATTCGAAAATTGATTATTTTTCATCATAGTAGTTGTAAATCAGTTCGGAATATTGCTAAATTACTTAATTTATCCCATTCTACTGTGCAGTATGTGAAAAACGCTTTAAAGAAGAAAATTGGATCGAAAACAAGGTAAGAAAAGGCCGTCCGGCAAAGTTAACAAAATGTGATCAGAGATTTATAATTAGAAAATTTGTGAAAAATTCACGTTTGAGTGCTGTAAAAGTTTCTGCAGAATTCAATGAAACATTTTCTACTTCAATTTCACCTGAAATTTTTTGACGAGTTCTCAGAACTGCTGGATTACATGGGCTCTGCCCATAGAAAATTTTTTGTGAGTGAGAAAAACAGAAAGTTTAGGCTTCCCTTCGCACTATCAATGATAAATAAGCCCCAAACCTATTGGAATAATGTCTTATTTGCCGATGAATATTTTTGGTGCTGATGGGCGTATAATTGTATGGAGAGAAAAAAAATGAGGAACTTAATCCCAAGAACTTAGTAGGAACAGTTAGGCTTGCCGGTGGAGGTATCCTTGTGTGGGGGTGTATGTCAGCATCAGGACTAGGAAATTTGGTATTTATTGATGGCATAATGAATCATGCTGTTTTTATAAATATTTTAAGAGACAATTTAAAATTATCAGCCTCAAAATTTGGGTATTGGAAACAACTTTGTTTTTTATCAAGATAACGATCCTAAGCACAGGGCTCTCAGCGTTCGCCTCTGGTGTCTCTATAATTGTCCACAAGTTTTGAAAACACCACCTCAATCGCCAGATTTAAACCCAATAGAACATATTTGGAGAGAACCGGAGGTTAGAGTACGAAAACACGACATTCACACGAAAATCGAACTAAAAACAATTATGATTGAAGAATGGATGAACATTGATGCAAAAATTACAAATGAACTAAAGCAATCTATTCCCAGACATTTAAAAGCTGTTGTGGATGCTAAAGGATATTCTTCTAAATATTAATTTAACGAAAAATTAGAATATTTACTAATATGTAGAGATTTTTTTTACAAGTGTACGATGACTTTTGTGAGATAAAGTTTTTGTTACTTTTGGATTATTGGTTTTTTAAAAATAAAGTTTTACTATGTTTTCAAAATATTTCATGTAGTTTTATTAAAAATAGATTATAGATCTTATTATTAAATACCCATTCTGAAATATTCATTTTAATCAAAGGATAGACCCCTATTTCATTGAAAATCGTAAGTGTACGAACACTTTTGGGAGCCACTGTAGATAATAAATACAACGATCAATGTATGCAATTTATGTAATATATATATATATATATATATATATATATATATATATATATATATATATATATATTTATCAAAAGATCGTAACGGATATTTTTATAGACACTAGAACATACAAAAGAATATAGTACAGTTAATATAGAACAGTTTGAGGAACATTTCTTTTACTGTATTTCAATTTTTTTTGGATAATGTCCAAGCGCAAGAAAAAAATATATTTTTTGTCTATTTCGTTGTTATGCATGTGGCGCAAAATTAGTTTAAAGTATCACAAAAAGAAAAGAAACCACGTGATCAACATTTAATAAATTAAATTCTAAAAATTAATCTTTAAAAATTCACAAAAAATCAGAGAATCGAGGTAAAGACTCGAAAGAGATTTCCTTTTAAAGAAATTTTTATGATCTTTCTCATGATATAAATTTTATAATCCTCAGATTATTATTTTAAATGCAAACTTAAGAAAAGTTACAAAAACAACTTAAAATTTAATTTAAAAAATCTAACAAGAATTTTTCAAAAATCTTTCTTAGTGCACCCCTACACTATAGAAGAATCGCCATGCAAAATTTCATCCCTTTCGGTTTGGTCTGTGCGTCATCTGTCAGTCAGTCAGTCAGTCAGTTACGGAACTGTTTTATATACATAGATCAATATGTAAATGATAAGGGTCACAATGGTTCCATCAAAATTAATGTACTTTTTCTTGTTCCCATTGATACTTAAAACGATACAAATCTTCTAATTTTTCTTTGGTTTGTCCGTAACGCGGCCTGTGAATGTTTTATTTTGCGTTGTTACGGGATATATAACGCTTCATTATTAAGCGGAAACCTCGCCGACCTAGAATTTATTTTAATAATAAATTTATGGAATAACTTTAAGAATCCCGTGTTTCCCTTTATTTTTATCTACCCACTCCAAATTTTCCCATTTCGAAACTATAATCCTTCGAATTTTCTGATAAATGCGTTGTTCAAAAATATGATGTGAAGTAAGTTACTGAAATTTAATCAGCCACATATACCCTATTAAAATGATCCTAAAGCAAATTTCATCGCCAGGTTATATTCATCGGCTGATTTCATTTTCAGTTAAGATAAGGAACTTGAGATAATGCATTCTCAAGAGAAAATATCTGAATGGGTGCAGATGTCAGTCACGAGAACAGAAGGTGGCATGATTTATTTTAGTCTGTTATGTGAAAGGAAAAAAAAAAGACTTCACAGCTGTTCTATAGTAATAACATTTTTTTGCGTTAGTAGTACATACCTAGAACATTATAAAGCTAAAAAAAGATGATATACGACTCTATTTTATTATTCATTGAGTTGGTACCTTAAGTTTATTAAATGCTGTTTCACATACAATTTTTTTCCAAAACTTTATTTTTACTTGACAGAAGAAAGCGAGCAGCTAGATTTATAACAAAGCAGGAAAAATATTAAAAGCTGAAGGGCGATTATCATGCATGAACTTAACAGGATAGGATAAATCCCAGTGTAATTTAACGTATGCTTTTTTGACATTTTTTAGTATACTTATCTATATTAAATTGCATATACAGTCAAACTTCTCTTTGGCGGCCAGTAATGGTTCTGGATAAAATAGCCGTCTAAAAGATGTTTCTTCCATAACATTGGCTCTATGGATTCTTGAATCGGTTTTGAACAAAATATGGCCGTTTAGAGAGGTGGCCGTCGAATAGGGATGGCTTGCTAAAGAAGGTTAACTGTACTTATGATTGTTGTTTTTCATATCCATCACCCCTTTTATATTTTTCTTTAAACTGTATGTTACTGATCATACATTTTCGTTGAGGTTAGATTGCCGTTTACAATACTTGAAGTAAGCTAGAGTAAAGTTCATTATTACCAGAAAATATGTATTGTAAATCTAATACAATACTGCTTTCAAATTTACAGCTATAGTTTCAAAGAAATCATTCCTTTGTCTTAGGCAAGAGGTCATTAGATATGCGTAGAAGACAATTATAATATGTCAACATACATACATACATACATACATATATATATATATATATATATATATATATATATATATATATATATATATATATATATATATATATATATATATATATATATATATATATATATAGTGAAACTTCTCTAGCCGGCCATCCCTCTAAACATACCTATTTTGTTCAGCACCCAATTACAGATTCCATAGAGGCCATATCATGGAAGGAACCCCTTTACCACGGCTACCCCTCAAATCGACAACTTTTTTCGGAACCATTACTGGCCGTTATAGAGAAGTTTCTCTGTGTATATACATATTCTAGATCTTACTATACAGAGGCGAAATTGGAATACACCGAGTGAAAAATAACTTGTTTCAAGCCTTTAAGTAGTTCGACAGAGGAAAATAGACAGTTAAGCTGAAATATTACCCTTCAAAGTTGTATAAGAGTATGCTGGAATTATTTTCAGTATTAGAAAGATAAAAGCTTTAGAGCGTAAGGTTTCGAAAGAATAAAAATTCGTCTCTATATATATCTGTAAATATAGTTTAATCATCTATAATACTGTGCTCATTTTACAAGAAAGGAATTCTTTTTACAATTTCATACATTATGTGGTTTAATAAATATTTGTGGCAAAAATGGTTATTACAGGATACGTCAAAACACTTTTTAAATATAAGCCAGGTGACAAGAGCACAGTCTTTCCAGAAGTCTGCAATAACAGAAAACTACAAAATTATACAATGAAAATTTTGTGTTATTTGTAAACTTCTTTAATTCGGAAGAGAAAGCTATTGTACCAGGAAAACAATTAAAGGTATGAGATCTCTTTCGTTATCATCCATGCTAACAAAAGGATTTTTCTCAAAGAAGTCATAATTGCACCTTGTAGTTTTTTTTTCTGGGGGGGGGGAGTGATGTATGTTGCATTAAAACGAAAAAAGATGCTGCAAACAAAAAGAAATGTGTTAATTCAACACTTGTTCAAGTTTAACTCGTGCTCTTACATTCAACACTTTTAAAAGTTCTGAGACGTATGAATTTTGCAAATGTGTAAAATGCGTATGTTCCTGTTAATTATAACAATAAAGAAAACCCTGGACAACAGGAATAATAAAAGGAAAGGCATACTAGTATTTTATACAATAAATTCCTACTACCTGATTTTTTATGGTCATCGTCTCTTGAAGAGACATACCATCGAATTTCCTTGATTAAAACATAAAGATACTGTTTTGGAGTTATCCATCTTAAAAAAAAATAAGCTAAACAACGACGAACATCCAAATTGAAGAGAATTGTAAAGAAATATAACTAAGATCAGACCGTATTTTTTTAAAAGGACGGATTTTCCAAGAAGAAATTTCGCCATCTCCGGACTTTCAAACTACCAGAAGCATTTTTTATACGGACACAAGAATCGGCAAGAAATGTTTCAAAAATCCCAGCTGAGAAAGAGGCAGAAGGCAGCTAGGAATTAATGTTATTTCCTTAAGTTAAGCTAACTCCCTTTTCACCCCGATCAGTCAAAAACTTTCTGTAAACCAATCATAGTGAAGGTCGTACGACGAAAGTCACTTTGCAATTCAGGATGGATTGGTTCTGTAAGAGAAAGTGCCAGGTTTGATTTCTGTGTGCAGATATCTACTCCAAAATATCAGTGCCTCCTCAACGTATAGAGTCATTAAATCAGTAGATCGGACTGACCATGAGATGCCCTAATCAGTAGGTTCAGACTGTGGAAAAGCATACTCTTGGGAAAAATAATTTTTAAATGTTGTGGCTAGTTGAATCCCTCCTGCAATGAAATTAACCAAACAAAGCATCTAATATGTTGAACATTATTAACGTTTAGCATCACAATTGCTTATTTTATTTTACACGGGTCTTTCATTGAGTTTGTAGTTTTGTGTGTTAATAGATCAAATGTATTATTAGGTCACAATATATTAAAATCGACTTTTATTGTTTGCCAATAGAGGCAGTAATACTTTATAGTACCGTCATAGTTTTTTATTTAAACTAGAAAAGGAAAAATAAATAGCATCTGATGAAATGATGCAATGTATCGTTTTGTGAGAATATTTTAAAAATACTAGCAAACCTAAATATCTGCTACCAACAAACCTAAGTATCGCAAAACCCAAGTATCCGCTACGCAAAGCATTGAAAGTATTATTTTTATGGGCAATCTGTAAAAAATAAATAAAGCATATGATCCAGTTGAAACACATTCAACCCTTCTAGGTACCTAGATCTAAATACGTTCGAAGCACTATTTTTGTTCCTCTTTAAAATATACACCACTCTAAGTAAAATTCCGGTCTAAAAATTAAAGTCACCTGTTATTTCCATAATATTTCACTTTGCACTGATATTTTTTAAACTGCGGTCTGTTATAAAAAAAAAAATTACCCCCAAATTCCTTTCAATCCTCAGGTATAGTTCTCGCCGTAAGATCGACATTCTCGTCACGTAGAAAATAATTATTTCTACCGCATGTCCTTCTGTACCTTTACACTGGTTTTCCCCTTCAGGCAAACAGCAGGAATAGCCAATGAAGTTTTTCTGTAAATTTTCTGTTTAACAAAACGCGTATAGCATTGAGGCCATGTGCGTAATGACCTCGTTCATGTTATATGGAATCATTTTAATGATAATTGATGTACAACTGGGAAATAGGCTTTCTCTTTTCTCACTTTGAAAACTCGAAAATATTGGAAAAAAAAGAGATGCTGATAGTTGAAGCATTCAGATAGAGATGTTATGTTCAAAAATTAAAATTAAAATTTTTTGTAAAGCTTCAAAGGGGGCACTTAGCCTGGAATAATTTTTTTTTGTCATTTACAATTATTGATTCTTAAATGCTCGAGGTTCACAAACGTATTAGATTGCAAACTGGCGTACATAGTTTTTTTTTTCCCTTAGGGTTTTAAGAAGTGTGCCTTATACTTAAAAAACCTGAATGATTAGCAATGAAATGAGAGCGACAGTGATTTGATAGGGAATTCAGAAAACGAAAGCGAAACGGACTCACGGTGAATTGGCCATTGTTTCTAAAGCATCATGTTCTTTCAACGAAGCTTAACCTACTTAAATCTGAAGAAGGGTTACAAGGGAGTTACGTTAGTCTGTGCTCAGAACGATTAAGTGGACATTTTTTTCTTCTAACATTGATTTTCCGATCATACCTGAATACATATTATACCTCCAATCGAAAATGTATTCATATTAATTTCAGTAATTTTATATCTGTAAGTTTAACCCGCTATTCAAAAGTAGAACGTTCATGTGAAAACTCACGTAAGCCTAAATGGCCTAAGGTGAAGTTGTTATCAATATTGTATAAGCTAAGAGTTTTTATTATTTTTTAGACCTATAAAACTCGTAATCGAAACAAATGAAGGTTATTTGATGAGCGACTCGGCGATTTTGGTGTACGTCCAATTCAAGTTAAAAGAGATGATATTAGTAGTTGTGAGTGTTACTCATTCTCTATTTCAAAGGACAGTGTCCCTTATCATACTGTATGCCTTGATTTATTTTATTGTATCCCTGAATTTTCGCGCACAATCGCATAGAATCATATAACATCAGATTTCTATCTTTACAACTGTAATTTCAAGCTACTTCTCGTATTTATGGGGAACCATTCAAAAACTTTAAAATCTAAGCATATCAAGACCTTTCGGGAGTACTCTAGTGAAAATTTATAGTTGCAATAATTAATGATAATCTAATATGACACCTTGAACCCCTTTGGCACTCGGCCTCTTAACGCATACAGCGTAGGCCAAACGCACCACGCATCAAATGTTTTATCTTTTCTTAGATTTTCAGCATAGATTTTTTCATTAATTTATATAATTAAGATTATATATTAATTTTAATATTAGAAAAATAACGATGTTATTTTTGTCACCCTTTTTTCCCCCTATCTACACTACACCTACAAGTACATGTAACAACAATTTAGAAGACGAGAATATATACATTCATGAAATTTTACTTACTGTTGTTGTGGCTAATGCTCCCTGGCTGAAAGTATTCCAGACCAGGTCCAATAATCAAGCGGGCTGGGTGTGTGTGGCTCCAGTTTATAATGGCTCCACAAAGATCGGAGTCCGATTTAGCCAAGTGCCACTTCAATTTTGACTGAGCATCCCCCAAGGAGAATCGCACCTGGGGGAATGCCATCTGGGGGAATCGCACCTTCTCCCACCCTCTCTAACCTCATAGAGGGATTTTCCGGTCTACAGATTTCACGTGCCCATATCAGAGACACGTAGGTATTTAATGGCTCTTGTCGGAATTCGACCCGAGCACTCTCAGCACAGAAAGCCGACGCGCTACCACAAGGTTACCTCGAGCCCAATTTTACTTATTAATTTTCCTAATGGACAATTTCTCTGTTTAATATTTTAACATCAGCCCTTATGGACCATTGGTCTATATCAGGGGTTCCAAACCTTTTTCCTACATCGACCCCTTTTAAAAGAATGATTTTCTTCATCGACCCTCTCACATTTTTCACTATGATATACAACATACAACATAATTATAATACTAATAATTTCACATAAAACACTTAAAGATAACAGTTTGACTAAGAATCTGAACAAAAAATTAGAAAAAATGTTCATTAGGTTTATGTTGAATTATTTTTGTACTATTTTCATTTTTTATTTCACAAATTAAAAATGACAAGATTTCAGAAACAAGATTTCATAAACAAAATTTCAGAAACATTGTAATTTCACAAATATCGCCAAGATGAAAATGAAACTGCTTCTGACCGAATCGGGAGGACCCATGCGCTGTTTAATGTCGAGTGGATTTCCCCTGTTCTACCTAGTGTTGGTACACAAATAAAAGCCGACGGCGGCATTCGAGGCATATACAAAAGCGTCATGACATTCGACCGTACAAGCGTGGATCACTCCGCCCTATGCAAATCTATATTTATACGTATTAAAACGGATATTATTATCTAATAATTACATTCCTAAAAAATTAAATTAAATTTTAAAACAGAAAAAATTATCATAGACCCCAATAGACCCCTGGAATGCTATAGACCCTTTTTCCACCTGGTGGGGGTCACCTGGACCTCCGTTGGAAACTATATTATATTTAAACATTAAAATCCTTTGTATCGTAACATCTCCAGTTTGAGAAATAATTTTTCTTAAAAATAAAATTATATCCTTTTAGTCACATAAAAATTAAAATAAAAAAAAATAAGCACGTAAAAATAAAAAACTATTGACAGAAATTATATTTATTGCATATCCAAGGCAGAAGCTGATTGACAATAGGCTAACGAAATGACATTGCCTAATTCTGCATACTGTAGATGTGCTACACAGTGAGTTAACATGCGCATTCATCATTTCTAGAAAATCCGTCGGAAATTCAACGACTATGTATATTTTGAGAAGCAGTGACATCATACTTTTGAGAAAGCATCCCCCGTCACAACCTTGAACTTATCGAAATGCGCAGCGCTTACTTAATTTCCGCACGCTTTCCGCTCCACATGTTTAATGGGTTAATCTGTTACTTTAACGCGGTATCAGTTTTGAATTTTTACTGCATTTTCATTGTCTCGACAATGACAACAGTGCAACATTGTTATTGCCAATTTGCATCAAGATGTATCGAAGAGCAAATCAAAAGCAAATCAGATCGGTGAAGCGAAAAAAAGGTGTTGGAAAATTTCTTTAAAAAAAGAAGAAAAAATTGTGTTACTGATCGTTGGGATTATTTACAGCTGCGACCCTTTTTTTTACGTTAAGAAAAAAAAACAGGTTTTGAAAAGTGAATGAAAATGAGATTAATATGATGATAAAGTTAAAAGAAAGGAAATAAAGGGAAAAATTAAATAAAAATTTACAATTTATTGATTTTGGTCCAAGTTGTAAAATAATTCCCTCAGAAATGTAAACTTCCTAAGCAAAAGTTGATTAATTTTATTCGCAGACTTATTTGAAAGATATTTTTATGGTCAAGAAATAAGACATATTTCGGAACTTTATAAATGTATTACTAAAAATTCTTAGCCACTGCTACAATATCAGCACATATAGGAAGTTCCAAAATTTATTACGGTGACATTTCTCGACAATAAATTTTATAATTTTCAAAATTTTTGAAGCTAATAAAAATCTAAATCGATATCTTTAATAGCAGTAATTATTATTATTACAGGAGAAAATAAAAGTTGTATAAAGAGTGTATAAAACAACCATTTACTGGGACCGGACATAGAAAGCGAGTCTTCTGACCTCCAGCTATCATTCTATCAGAACTATGTCATCCATGTGAGGAGATATATTTTAACTCCATAACTTATTTTCACTTTCATCTTTCAATTTCAGACTAACGACACAGGATTTTACATGCCTGTTTTTTTTAATTACGTAATTTATTTATTTGAAGACTGATTTTGTTTTCGCTGTATATATATTTGTCACATGCTTATTTAAGGGTCCATAACAGTTCATTTCTTGCGGTCTGGGGTTTCTACAACGATCGCCTACTAGGGTCAGGGGTAAAAACCTGGGTCGCCTCCTAGCTGCGAACCAGAGTTCATCCAAATGAAATTTTCCAATGGCGCCAGAAAATTCGTAGTTTCATTCATTCCAAGAATCATGATTTTTTGGGGTGCGTGGGGGGCAATGCGGGGCAGTTTTCAATGAAGATGTTCATTCTTTATCCTCGAGAATCGTAGGTTGCTTTCAATAGAGGCACAGTAAAGGAGAACCAACATCGACCCCTGGTGCTACCTCAGTTTTGAAAGAGCATACCCAGGAGCGACATCTGGAGGGCTGTTACCTTCTCCCACCCATTGACATCATAGAAGGACTCTCAAGCCTAGGGGTTGAACGAGCCCATGTCCGGCCTAAACCCCCAGTCCGAAGCCCAACGCTATACCACCACGCTACCTTGAGCCCTAAGAATTATGAAATTCAGATTTTACTAACTTACTTGATAATTGTTGTAATAATAAGCAACGATTTGTCAGTCTGTAAAAAATATCTCTTAACTTGACTGCAATAATTTTATTTGAAAATGACCTTTGGAGAAATAAAAGAATACACGGATGTGACAATTGGGAATTAATTCTTTCCTATTGATCATTCGTAAAGCAGTTATAAAGTGCTAGGTTTGAGAACACAGCATTGATCCAATGTTGTCTGCTTGAACATCCTTGAAAAGACAGCGGATTATGAGGAAAATTTCGAAATTAATGCAGCCATGATGAACGGGAGAATGAACGAGTTAATAAATCTTTAAAAGGGAATTTTGGAGGATGTTGTTTGAACGACATCTGCGAATGTTTCAAATTTTCTGTTTACTCTCCGGTTCACTATAGGAAACAAAAAATAAAATTTTTATTAAAGTTTGTCATAGAAAAAATGTTTGAAAAGCATTAACAGCAAAAAACTTCCTTTAAACTTGAGGTAAAGAAAAGCGAGGTGATGGCGTATGTGCGTGGGGTTATTTAGTTAAGAAAAACTGTGAGTTTTAAAATTATGTGAAACGAAACGGTAAAAGAACAATAAATGCAGCTTATTGCAAAAAGCTGAAGAATCGGAAGTAAAAAAGGATTATTTTAATTGAAATAAAACTGATGAAAGAATTTAAGAAAAGAAAATGATGCTCATAGAAGAAGCTTAGCCGTTCCCCCCTCTCCTAAATCTATGAATGTGTGGTCTGTAATAATAGTTAGGATAATACATTGATGAAAGCAGTTTGTATTCATAATGTATATGATATGCAAAAAAGTTTGTGAAACGAAGAATTTTAATTAAACCATTATTATATGATAGTTTTAGTTAAAATACTTTGGCGACCATTATTTTATTAATAAAGGTGAGAAAGGATTTCCTCAGAGAAAAAAAAACAGTTGAACTGATAATAAATATTCAACTGAGGCTCTAAATCGCTCAAATGGTTTTAGGTCTAGCTGCACTTGTCTGATGAAAAATAATATGAGAATAACCCTTTAAACAAAAATTTGTGTTCAAATTTCCCTAGGGCAGCACGTTGTTACACCGAAATACAACATAAATTCCTTTCCTTGTCTTCACAAGCTTTCGGGAATATTCCACTGAACATGTTTTTCATTTGAAAAAATAATCTAAATGTAGAAGGAAAATGCCAAAAAAAATAGATATGGGATGATGAAAAAATTGAATTAAACAACCAATATACTCCCGAATTTAAGAGCATTGAAGTAAAAGAATTTCGAATATATCTCTCAGGTTATTAACCTCAAATAACAAACATTCGTATGTAGATGCGTAATATTTTGTCTAATGCATGCATCACTGTTAGCAACTGCGTTTCTCTTTATCGATATATCGATATCTCATATTTTAAAACCAATTTTTTTGCTTGTACGTTTTTTGAATAATAATGATAACTATTATTCTACAAAAAGAATCAAGATACATCTGAATGTTACAGGATATGCTACAAAAATCTAATAGCTTAAATACTTTTCTACTTTTTAAAGCACTGGAAAATTTTTGCATCATTGAAAAATGTATTCTGACTTTCCCCTAGATGCTCGGGACTTAGTTATCAAGATATAGTATCTAAGAGTTTGTAAGAGATTTAGTCAAGTAGTTTAAATTTTAAGCTGAAAGAAATTGATTCTCGGTTTTGAAAGACAATTACTTCTCTTGAAAATCTTAATTCAGAGCGCATGGAGACAGTTTTTTTCTGGCATATTTTCAATATTGGCTCCTTTAAGATCTTCTTGGTGGCAAAAAATGTAAGTACTCCCTCTAAGTGTCGAATTTTACGCTTGAAAAGAATGTGCAAATGTGATACTTATTTTGGAACAGAGGGAATAGTTATTTTTCTCAATACTATATTCTTTTACTCCCCACGTGTATGAAAGTACAGTAAAACTTCTGTAAGGCGGCCAGTAATGGTTCCGAAAATAAAGTAGCCGTTTAGAGGGGTGGCCGTCGAATAGGGTTGGATTTCTCTATGGCGGCCTGTAATGGTTCCGTAAAAAAATGGACGTTTTGAGGGGTGGCCAGATAGACAAGTTTCACTGTATTTTCTTTCATGCAGACTCTTTTCCAAAAAAAATTCTCCGATCCTAACAGATGTAAACTTAATTTTTTGAGAAAAATTTCGCATCTCCTTAGTCTGATAGGCGGAATTAAATAAAAGAATAAATACATTTTTCCATTGTTATTAGAAGAAAAATTACGTTTCCTCCCTCAATGAATCTAATGTAAATATAGGATACAAAGGCGCTACATATATTTTAATAGAATGGATTAAGCCTTTAAATTATAAAAACTGAATTTCTTTTTAAATTGTGGCGTACAGCTTTTTCTTAGATAAAAAAACTTAATTTTTTGTGTCTAAAGCAATGAATTGGCCTAAAAGACATTTTTCTGTTTAAAGTATATGTTGCTTGATAATTCATTCAGGTGCGTATACAACCGAGTTCAATTGGAAATTACAAATACCATAATTTATAAATTACATAGTGTGAATGGACACAACCATTAGGGTACAGAGAAAATGCAGGACTGAATTTTTACACAGTTATATTTTCAATCCACATACGCTTAATTTCTACCCTCTTTATGCATACAATGGCAAAACAAAAAAATTACTACCCAGGATATGTAACACAAAAGTTAAAGGCCACGACCGTATTTTTTCTCTTTTAGATTTAATTAGGAGCTAATGGCATATCAAGTATGGCGTGGATTTCACTTCGGCACGAAGCCAAATTCTGCTGATGATAATACATTGTTTTTCATCGCAAGCAAATTGTGTCATTCTTTATGTAGACTCCGTCACGCAAATTTAGGGAACAAATGTCGTTTTTCATGGCGAGAAGTTTTTACAGTATACGTCAGCAGTTTCTCAAATTTCGCTCATATTCATTAAAAGAGCGCTGTTATTCATCAGATTTTGCGTAATATTTCCATAGCGATAACATGAACATCATTCACACCATAGTAATGTATATGAATAATGCAGTTTACCTCAAATTATGCGACTTAATAATAACAGTAAAAAAAATAATAACAATTGAAAAATACTTTTTAACAGAAAACATTTAAAGTATTCCTTGACGTGCCTATCGTCAAAGATGTGAAAATAAATTCTGTCTTTAAACTATCTACTTCGGTTATTTTTAAAACGATAAGCTCTAAAACATCCAATTCTACTTCGCTCTTTTCGTAGAATTAATCATACACACAAGAGAAAAAAACAAGTAAGCCAACTTGTGAGTCGAAGCCAAGATCATCTTATTTCTAAATTGATATGCTCTATCATTACAATAAACAATCACGATTTTCACTCATGAACCCCGCATTTTTCTCGCCTGAGGCCCTCTTGACTGCCATCTAAATCACTTGGGTGACACAATTTTTTGGGTGACACAATTTTTTTCTCTTGATCTCGAATTCTTGATTAACATATTGACTAGGACAAAGGTTTTCGAAGTGGGGATTTCGATCCCTAGGAGGGTCGCGAGCTATAAAGAACAGCCAATAAAGTTTTATCATTAATTTTGAAATCTAAATGAATAGACTTTACAATTTTTGATCAATGAGAAGAATGCATTTGTTTTTCTTTCTCCAGTTTATCAAATTGTGGTTCTATATTTGAAACGCAAATAGTCAAGTCTCTCTCTAGTTTTAGTCTATTTCCTATTTATTGCTTTTACCATGTTTTTATTAACTTGCTTTCTTGTTTGTTTGTGTGTTTGTCCCTTACAAATCTTGCAATCGATTTTTAACTAACTTCCCTACTAGCTAGACATTTGAAACTTTTAGAATAGCTCAGAACTCGATGATAATGCATTTTTTAAATACTTTTAGCCATCTTTAAGCAGAATTAAATTAATTTTCAGTTATTTTCAGTCAATTTAGTTTTGTAGACTGGTGCAGCCATCTATCGGATGGGAGGGGAACGAAAAGTTAAACGCAAGTTAACTTCCAATTAACTTCATTTTCTTTCAAGTTGATGGGATAATTCATCAAAAAATTTTTAATAAAGTATTTATTAATACATAGAATTGTCAAGGTTATATGATTCGACAGAAAATTTAAAAACATGGTATATAAAAAGTTCTTTTTATCTTGTAATTATTATTTTATTAATGGAGGAGAATGTTATTTCACACAGGTAGAATGTAGTGAAGGCACCATTAAGGGTGCTGTGTACTAACCCTATTGGATTCGCGCACTTCAATGTTAACCTATAGAGAAAACGTGTATACTATTTACAGCTATGTACATATTGATAATCCCATAAAAATGGTATTTTCAGATAGCCTGAACTTTTCTGCTCTTATTTTAGGACTTATTTGGCATTTAGACTCAGGAATTTTTAAAGATGTTTAGAATAGTTTTTGTGTTTTCATTTGGTTAAGTTGTAATGGGGGGTGGAGCTATAGTAATGTTACAATGACGTAACCTTTAGGATAGAATTGGCTGCTGTTTCGCCATAACCGTCACTTACGGAATTGGGGGTGTGTACGCATCGTTTACTTTGCATTAGGATTTTTGTGTGCTTGCATGTAAGGTGCGTTGAGCCCATACTGTAAGTTGTGTTTGTCTTTTCATTTTATTCTTGACTAATTGCTTCTTTGGGGGACTCGGGGCCTTGGGATGTCTTTTGAGCTTACCTGCATCCTATTCAGAAAGTTCCCCTTGAGGTAATTGACATGGTTAGGCTCCCTGATGACGAGACCTGTCGGTTACCTCTGTTGTTTTATGGTTCAGTTCCGGCACTTATACAGAATCTTGCCGTTGGTGCGTGGATGCCCAGAGTGCTTGATTTCTGTTTATTTTTTGTCTATTTTAGTATAATTTTTTATCTATATCTGTTGGATTATTTACTTATTTTAGGACTTATTTTATAAATTTCGTCCACCAAAGGAAGCTATGAGCAGTAAAAACACACTATACCAGATATTTTCCCTGAATAATTTAAATTTTAAAATATTATTTGCATTTTTTAAAAACGAAAAATGCCCTAAGGTGTAAAATTTCTTTCTCTATTATGGAGTACAATTAAAAAAAATCTTTCAGACCTAGTCAGCAATTCTTTGACACATTTTCTCCATAGGTTAACATTGAGGTGAGCGAATCCAATAGGGTTAGTACACAACAGCCTTAACTTCAGATTTTCTCTTGCAAGTTTTGGGTATTCTCTTTTTCTCACCATCCAGAAGGTGTCCATTTCTATGCAAATGAAGCTTCAATTTATGCATTCCACCAGCAGAAAGTTCCATAAGCTTTCCTTTTCTCTTTCTATTGGGATCAACGGGTTCCACAGAACCTATCCAGAAAAATAATTTAGAATCCCTCTTTATCTATTGCCTGCAGAAGATTCCTCTAGAATGTAACTCAAGAGTTTCTCTTTTGAATTTTGCAAGCCCGCAACCATGATAGAATTGTGAGTGAAATTCCTTCAATAATAATTTAATGGAAGGGAACGATTAAAACATCTTTTTTATTTCTAGAGATGTGAAGCATAAGGTAATTTTTTTTTGTCTTTGGCTGTTAGGATGTTTTCATCTCGCCTTTGAACACTCTAATTTAAAATATTAAGATGTTCAAAAATATTTGCTACATATGCTAATTTCAATAGCCAAACAGGGTCACAAAATAAATCAGCATACTCAGACTTTGCATCTAGCAATTCCATTTTGAGTTCCAGATCCTTTGTCAATACATTTCCTTTTGACAGCCACCTGACATTTGTATAATAAAGTGAATCCATGGCATCACAAATTTTTGGAATAATCGAGTTTCTAAGGGTCTGTTCTCATAGAATTCGTCAGCGTTACTCGTATTGACAAATTTCAAACCAATCACAAGCCTTAACAATTTCGTGGCTAATCGTTTGGAGGTTTCTAATTGGTTAAATATAATTAAATACGAGTAACGCTGACGGTGACGGATTTTATGTGAACAGTCCATAAGGCTTTGCTTTTAACAGAATTCACATATTTGGCTACATTTTTTTTAGCACGTGATTTGAATCATAAAGCCGACTTGGCTACAAGAGCTAGGCGATTGTTTTAGGCGAGTCTTAGGAGAACTATATTTTCGAACTTTTAATGATTTTAATGCCGAACTTTTTACTGAAATGTGAAGGGGTGGGTTCAAAAATAAAATTTCGCCCTAAATGGGGTCACATTGTCAAATAGTTAGGGAAACTATGGACTAGGGAATCGAATTTGAGGCCTTCATTTGAGCACCGTTACACAAGTCGTAACATTATCCTAACTCGTCTAAAATTAAAAGGAGGAGGTCTTCTAGAGGAGGGAGGTTTTTAACTCTTTTAGAAGGAGATTTAGAGCTTATGTATATGTGTTGAAAAATCGGTATTACCGAAATTTAAATCTTTCTTTTACCCACTTAAAGAAAAAGGTCAAGATCATAGTCAAAGATTACTGGGGAGTTTTTAGTGCAAGTAACACACTCTGCTTTTATATAGCTATTGGAAACTACCCAAACTGAAGCGTTGAAAATTTAAAAGAATTAAGTCCAGAACAGTTTAACTTTGTAGTGTCGTAAATTGAGCTGGCAGAGTCTATAGCTAAGAACTAGAGATAGAGATGTGAAAGACGATGCTCTGTAGATAATAATAAGTTTTCAGTCAGCTAACGCCCAGTCATGTGTATTTCCGAAAAAAATTTTTTGAGAATTTCAACTTTATGTTAACAATGGCGATTAAATAAGCTTATAATTATATTCTATTAATAAATAAAAGCAGAGTTGAGAACGAGATTTTTAAAAACTATGAATAAGATTTACAACAGATACCAGATATGCTTACTACTAACTGATACGAGTTAGTGATAAAAAGCAATTTACTAACGTAAAATAAATGAATTCAGGTACCGAAATACCGTCATAAGGATTCCAGTATGGAATTCATCGTGCGTTTTTTGACAGAGTGAATGTTAAAGCAGCGTCCATGAACTCTTTGTTGAACTCATGATCTAAGGTCAAAAGCTACGATGTGTCAACACCGGGTTAGGAAACGTAACGCCTTGCGTTGCAACTGAATCAACGGAGGTGTGGTCATTTGAAGAAATTCAACATTCGCAAACGGAAGAAGCATTGTGCCGAATGCGAGAAATTGTGAGTATTGCACACGAACTCACACAAACACATATTTTTCGCCTTAGTTGTTGGGTTTATTATCAGAAACTTTTATCAAATAAGCTTTCGTTTAATTCAAAGTCCTTTACTAGCCTGAAATTTACTAGCCTGACTTTGCCTGAAATAAAAGACTGACAGCCTTTTTGTATTTAATGCTTTAATTGCATTTATCGACTAAATACAGGCTATTTACAATATATATATATATATATATAAAGATTAAATTCGTGGGTTCACGGCATCGACGAGGAAGGTCAGACTTGAGTTGTCGCTGCGCTCATGGAAGTCTATCTAGGTCCGACAATATATCCTTGTCTCCGGCTCCAGCGTCACCTTGAATAACTTAGTCTCTGAAACACTGACTTTCAGCAGCGAATCTGCGTTTGGCGACTTTATATACCACTGCTGAACGTTCTCGAAAAGTCTGGAAAACGCCGCCTTTCTTTATTCAGTTATTGTTCCCAGATGACTAGGCGCCTCCGTATGGCCACTTAATTTTGGTAGCTGATGAACTGTTCCGCGAGCTGTCGGTAGCACTTCCGGTCTTTATGTCACCAAGACTGTCTGTCTCCAGCCGTCTAAATCACTTACGGGCACAAACCGCACGTTGGTTGGTCTTCCCGGAATTTCTATGCACAAAATATTCCCTATTGTGCAAGAGTCGTTACACTAGTATAAGCGCAAGTATATAAAATGTGAAAATATATTAAAGGGGAAAACTTACTTTAACATTTAAAACATCTTTCCTTTAACTAAACATTTGTTTTACCGTTGAAGAAAAAGTATTTACAGCATATGCAGCACAAGTAATTTAATCAGCTTGTTAGAAGTGTTAAGATTTTAAAATTTTATTGGGTACTTGCTTAAAAAATCGCACTCACGTCAACTAGGCTTGAGTGTTTCCAAGCGATTGCTCTTCCGTCAGGGCCATGAATCAAACCAAATCCATTCCTTCAGACTAAAAGAGATTGGTAATTCCATCTCTTCCACATTTACATAAACATTTTACACCAGTTTGACAACCAATCTTCAATACGAGTTGACACATCCGACCATGTGTAGACAAATTTTACCAGACGAGTTTTCTCTAGTGGTATTTTATTACAGGACATCTTTATTTCGGTGTTATTTAAGGATATCAAAATCTCTCTTGTCTGGGAGACGTCTATAGCGCTCGTAACTAAAATAAAAAGAGAAGCGATTTCTGAGAGGCCACAGTTTTAATACAGCTAAGAATTTTTTTTTTAACTACGTCAAATTTTTCATCAGCGAAGGGAGATATCATTGCATTAACAAGGGTTTACCGAACTGCATAGTTTTCTTTAGATGAACTTCAAAAGTTTCTAGACTTCTATACTTACAGAACCTTCGACATTGAAAAATTTAATCGTGATTCTCCATTGTTATCCCTTTTCTGCAAGGTCAAAGACGCGAAGTGATTTTAAAGAATCCCCTCAATTCTTTTGTTTTATTGTTCTGCGCGGTAATTTGAGATAAATATCGGAACAAAGAAATGCGACAATTCGTCGAACGCAAGAAACTATCAGTATTTTGTACTTTCCTGCTTACTGGAGATTTAAAAAGCTCTGCTACTGACGTGAAGAGTGTGATGCCTTTATAATGTGTTGTTCCAAACACATTAAGTTTCTTAAGTTTTCCTTCAGTGCATTTAAAAGTTGCTGGAAACGATATTCATATATTTTGTTTCTTTTCTGAAGAATAAAAAGTCTGCAGTTAGCAACCGATAAATTGCCGACATTTATTATCTATGGGTTGTGAATAAAACAAGCGCTCAATTATTCAAAGTGTCTGCCGAAATGCAACTTATCGTGACGTCAGGCGTATTATAGTTCGATATCATTCACGTTAATTGGGCGCAGTGGCCCAGGTGGCAAAATCAGCGGGCTAGTGATCTAAAAGTCACTGGTTCGATGCTCGTCGCTGACAAATCCACTGCCGTGTAAACTGTACACGGCAGTGGACATTAGTGTACACTGTACACTAATGGCAGCTAATGCACGTAAAATCTGTCGTGGCTGCAATATCCTCCAAGTTTTCAAAAAACTACCTCTGGAGGTGCCGGTTTAAGTGTTCTGGTCCCGTCACTTGACTCGGTTCAAAATTACGGGACTGGTCTTTTGGCCAAGTCGGACTCTGACCCTTGTGGTGCCAGTCAAAACAGGAGTCGCACCTTCATCGCCCATAGCCTTCGGGACTTGATCTGATGTTGCTGTCGGTCAAGTGCCATAAGCAGCAACAATAACAACACGTTAATTGACAAAGGCTTCCCACATGCATAGGCAAATATTTTCAACAAACATTTTTATAAAAAATGTCTTTTTAATCTAAAGCATTCCAGAATAACATTTATCCTTAAAGTGACACAAAATAAAAGATAATCTGAATTTAAAGATGTTAACTTAAGCTAAGACTAAATGTTTGGAATTAAACTGTAAAAAACTGTGTAAACATGATTTTAATGGTCATTTTACTTTATATGCAATAAATTTTAAATACATTAGGGATGGTTTTCATATATTATTTTCGAAAGTTTCATGTTCAAATCTGGTAAAATATGCATCTTCGAATTTGATCACTTTCACCCTTTCAGTATTTGTATATAGAATGGAACATTAATAGTGGCAACTAGGTATATACAAATTATACAGAAGGTATACAGAGGTGAAACCTTTATAGCCCTTCAAAGTAGTAACCAGCATTGTTTAGCACCCGTTGCTAACGTCCTAGAAGCTACAGGATGCCGTTGGCAGCATCTGATCAGTTGATCCTTCGAATGGAGCGGTCTACGGCCTGCAGAATCTCTAGTATAATCCACGGAGCGGTTCCTTCATCTTGGGGATGAGATCAAAGTCACAGAGACTTAAGTCCGGAGAATATGGGGGAACTGTAGAGCACTTCCCAGCCCCCGAGAGCAAATACATCAGCCCCAGTGTGCACACAATCATTTTCCTTCCATCAGTATGATGCAACAAATTATTTCGTACAATAGACTAAAACATGGCTATGTTCATACTGTTACTGTGCAGGCGTGTGATGTTTGTGGGGAGAGCTCATTCGCTCTGAGGTAAGGCAGGTGTGGGACGTACGTGTGGTATAAGCTGCTTTCATGGGTTCTGTTGCGTGGGGGCTCTACAACAGTGTTGCCACTATTAAAGTTCCAACCTCGTAGAATTGTGCAAATTCAACGGCAAATCAAAATAATGAGCTAGACCGAAAATTTCTCTTCCTGATTCTGGCACCAAGTTATGATCATCAATGATTCTTTCAGTGAGTCAAAATCACTGAAAACAGTTTAAAATTTTACTGTCACAAATAAGTAATTGAAGCTACTGTGAACCCTTCACTTACTATAAACTTTTGGACAATCAGATTTCTTAAACTCTGACTCCCTTGTTTCCTAACAATTGCCAACATTGCATACTGGTCAGCGATGCTGGCGGCCTCCTCTTAGGCTTGGGAACTGTATCCTCAATACGGAGTAATGTTGGTTGCTCCCATAATGAAGTAGCTAACAAGTCTCGCAGTGTACATGGGGTAATGAATGTCCTCCGGATAAGTGCGTGCCGTATGAAAAAATATGTAGCCAAACAAGGGAGAATTTTCGACTTGCATGTGACGTCACAAGATCGAAAGTATGACGGAAATTGTGATTGAAGTCACGAGGAGGATTTATACAAATTGATAGTTTCAGAAACCTTACAAATAGAAAGTAAAATAGAATATAAGCTTGTTGACGTTACAGTTTTATAATAAAATTAATATGTTGCCTGATATTTAATTTTGTGTTTTATAGTTATAAAATTTAGACAATCAAAATAAATAAAAGATTAAATTACAAAACTGAAACTATCTATGAGTAATTCTGGTAATGTACACTGCTGGCCACCCAAATTGCAACACCAAGAAAGACAAGAGATATCACAACAAAATTTATTTTGTAGATAACATGTTGACCAAGTATCAAATGATTAAATTTATAGACTTCTGTGAAGTGTGGTTCCTGCCAAAATCAGTAGCTAGAGTCGCCGCCATTGTTGGAGATCACCGCTGCCACACGCCTCGGCATTGATTCAAAGAGACTTTGGATGAGTTCTTGGGGTACAGCAGACCAAGCAGCTTCCACACGTTGCCAAAGTTGATCTGCTGTGGCAGCTGGGGATGGAATCTGGGTCAATCGTAGAGCAACCATGGACCACATGTTTTCTATCGGCCTAAGATCTGGAGAGCGAGGCGGCCAGGGAAGCAATTCAATCTGGCGATTGACGAAGAACCGTTGGACAATGCGTGCCACGTGTGGTCGCGCATTATCCTGTTGAAATATGGCTGTGGGCAAGCCCTGAAGGTAAGGAAGGACAACTGGCTCCAACACCTCGGAGATATAGAGCTGGTTGTTTAAAGTACCGGCAATGCGCACTAGAGGTGTGCGAGAGTGATATCCAATACCGCCCCATACCATAATACCCGGTGCAGGACCAGTGTGGCGGTGCATAACGCAGCTGTTCAGCATCCTCTCTTTACGGTGTCTCCAGACTCGAATGCGACCATCGTAGTGTTGCAGACAGAAGCGTGACTCGTCAGTAAAGACAATTTCATTCCATTCTGCCGTCCACATCCTTCTGTCATCGCACCATTGGCAGCGGAGATGTCTGTGGTTCTGCGTCAAGGGTAGACAAAGCAATGGACGTCTTGCGGACAGACCATTCTGCTGTAAACGGCGTCGAATGGTACGTGCAGACACTGGATGATGCGTTACAGACTGCATGTGCTGTGCTATGGTTCGTGATGTGACTGAGCTATCCGTCACTGCCATGCGCACAATTTGCCTGTCATCACGTGAAGTGGTGCGCTGAGGTGGATGCGATCGAACACGCCGGTCCGTCGTACCCTCCTGCATCCAATGATCACATATCCGCATTACAATTGTTTAGTTTTGTCCAACACGACTACCGATTTCCCTGAAAGATAATCCACAATCTCGGTAGGCCACTATCCTTCCTCTGTCGAACTCGGATACTTGATCAAAAGATGATCGCTGTTTTCCACGAGGCATAATTGATCGTTTTTTTGAAAAAACCACAAGAAAAGCACAATTGCCGAACTTGAAATCGTCGAAATCTCCAAGCCTTAAATAGCGCTTTGAAGTGGCGCCACAGGCGCGCGTGATGTGCGTCTGTGCTGAAATTCTAATCATTTGCATATCTCACCTCCGCTAATGCATGTTGTAAATTTCATGTTATTTGCATGTTTCCTTCAGGGTGTTGCAATTACAGTGGCCAGCAGTGTATTAACTATGCAGGAGATTTATTGATCGCTGAAACTATCCTTATTTTAATACTTTATGATAAGTTCATGGTTTCGGAAGAGGGTTAACTTTTCATCGGTATCTTATTCCTAACAGAAAGATGTAACTTTCACAACACAACTAGAAACTAAACAATTATTATTTTTTTCTTTGTGACAAGCCCTTGACTTTTTAGAGGTTTTTTGATACATTTAATATTTTATGTTTGTTATAAAACTCAATCGTTGGCACTCCTCCAATATTTTCTTATTGCTCACTTTACGTTTTTCGAAAACTATATTTGGCAACGGCGAATTTGTTAAACGATTTCTAGTACAAGTTCTTGTTGTCCATACCAGTGCATTTTTCTGATTGCGTAAACAATTATACACCGTCCATGCACACTGCAAAATGAGTTGAATACCTTATTTTCAACAACAAAATTTTCTTGTTGTTCAATGCAGAGATTTTTCTGAGTCGTATGCTAGGTTAAAAGATGTGAACCTTTCGGAAATTTGGTAAAATGCTTTACATATTTCTCTAGTTTTAGTCTAAAAATATTTAAGATCAAATTCTCGATTTTTTTGAAGAATGTGTAAATATTTTGACCTTCCAGTATTGTTGATTTATTTCTTATAATTATTTTTTCTATGAGACACAAAAATTACGGTATATGTTTCTGCCGTAGCATATTTTCCTGTTCAGGTTAGAGATTGGAAAATAAGATTCGATTATTTTTCACATCATACATAAATTTTTACTGTTTTCACCATTTAAACTCGTGAATTTTTTCGGTTAATTTTTCAAATACGTCATGTTCCGAATTTCTAATTACTATGAATTCTTCCCCGCTAGCTGGTAATCACCAAATCAGGAATTTAAATTGACTTACACACATGCACGTACTTAACACAATTAATCAGGAAATATTAAGAATTCATATGAAAGAGCAGCACACATTTCTGTGATTATATAGTTTCTACGGAAACTTCTCCTTACCGCCAGAAGACGAGACTGATGACGAATGGCAAATGTATGTAATAGAACATCTGATACATCGGTCATTCTTCTTCTTCATCTTCTATATAGGGACATTTGATTTGGTTCAGCTGAATAACTATAAAAGACCACAAGTTCAATCCTTGAACAAAGATTTATTTATGACATGGAAAAGGGTTTGACCCAATTTTCAAATTATATGCATATTTTCAACGTTTTACATACTATTCTAATTAAAATTATACAGCTGAGTTATTAAGTAATAATATATGTATATATATTATTTCTAAAAGGTGTTTTTTTGTTTTATCCCTTTTTCTCCCTTCATACTTAACCAAAACCGATAAATGAAGTACCATTTTAAAGATTAAGATCTCCGCTTCGTGCGAATTGTTAATTTAGAATTACACATCTTATTCTTTGTTTAAAAACCGAAGTATAAACATTATAAACAATTTTTCTTTCCCTAGATGGCACGCATGCTAGCTTTTTTTATTTTACCATTATCAATCACACTTTTAAATTTAAAAATCGTTTGCTTTTATTATCATTCTGTGATTTCATTAATTAGTTTCTTTATTGGCAACATCCGCGTACGTGTACATTATTCTTTTTTTTTTGCATGGGAAAAACTATATATACTATTTCTAAAAGGTGTTTTTTTGTTTTATCCCTTTATACTTAACTAAAAATCGGTAAATGAGATACCATTTTAAAGATTAAGTTCTCCGCTTTTGACGAATTGCTAATTCAGAATAACACATTGTATTGTTTGTTTAAAAATCGAAGTAAAAAAATGACTTTTGGCCCTAAAGAGGCCCTATCCCTTGATGCGTCGAAACGGCACAGTCAAATAGTGTGCACAAAGAGGGTTTGTAATGTAAACATCACATTTTTCACGCGTTTGTGTCTTATTTAACTTTAAATATTGCCTACAAAGGTGTTTTGACGCATCTCATGTTCACGTCATGTTCACGTATGTTCCCCTGTTTAGTCTTATGCTTCACCTCCATTATTGTGGCCAAAGGCGTTTTGTTTATTGGTTTTGTATTATCCTTACGCACCATTGTTATTTGACAAATAAACAATTGCTACAAATGAACCGGTTCTTCTTTCATCCTATTACAAACCACCAACCCCGCTATAAAATTTATCGTATTCTAATCGCATGCGAAAAGGTTTCACGGACCACCTATTTGTTACATTACTTCATAAAATTTTCGCTGATGACAGCTGAAACCATGGCAATGAAATTTCCAGGAAAATATTTTATAAATTTTTCTATCTGACCGCTTCAATCTTTTGATCTTATATTGAACGCTTACGTCATAAAAATTGTATTAAAGTGAACACATTAGAGGAAGACAATGAATGCTTGACGTAAAAATGCGAAGATAATTTTCTGAATAACATTAGACATACATAACATCATTACATAACATCATTATGGAGAGACAAAATGAATTACATATCAAAATTGATTTTTGAAATGGGCAGACTCTTGTTGCCCTCTGTTCTTTTCAGACTTTAAGTGTCATAAATATCTTGACCATGAGATATTTTAAAATCATTTTTAAAATTGTTTTGTTATCAGAAAAAGACTGCTCATCTATCTAGCTGATCTTGAATAATAGAGTAGCATATATGGTAGATAAAATATTTAGATAAAGTTTATCTGAAACAATAAAAGAGCATTTAAGGTCAAATATGGGGATTTCCAAAACATGAACAAAGAGATCATTGATCTTTAGGTGATTTCGGTAATTTTTTTCTGAGGGATCAGAAACTTTCTTCAAAATTGCATGGGGTTCAGAAAAAAAAGTAAATGAAATTTATTGGCAATGGAAATTTCATGCCAATTTCAAAATTACATTAGTTTCGAAAACCCTATATTCCTAATGAGTTTCATCTGATCCTGCGGGTTCTACTATCGAGGGAGGCATCATGTTTGTAGCCTAGCGGAATGCGCATTAAACTGTAGGTAGTAGTCTATTAGGCCTCTCATTACAAGATATGACCCTAGTGCTCCAATCCGACCATCCAATCTATCGAGTTTCGCAGTTTCAAATAAACTCAAGTACTGAGCTTAATAGAAAGGAATATACGCAAATCATCTTTTAAAATAAATCTTGACTCTCATGCCATTCAGTAATACACTATAAATTGTAATTGTAGACAGAAAAGGTGTTATTTGTTAAACTAGGGGCTTCGCCCCTAGGCTCGCTACTCTCGCTCCTCTGTTAGGGCTAATAGCGAGATACATAGGGGTGATTCTCGGGTAATGTAACAGCTTCCATCCATTTACTGTTGTTACCCTTATGCGAAGGGCGTTTCATCACTGTTGAATTATCAGCTTTAAAATTCAATTAAAAAAAAATCGAAATTTTAAGATATAGACTTGAAATGAGGTTTATATGAATAAGAAAGCTTTCAGCTTCCAGATGATGTAAATATTTTCTTTGTAAGATATAAACTCGAGGAGCATCGATATTACATCCACATAGGGGACGATATTTCTTGAAAAACTGTGTTTCATTTTTTGATGAAAATATTGTTTGTTTTAAAATATTTTTAAACAATTGAGGTCTAGTTTGAAAGAGAAATGTCTGTAGTCTTAGATTGTAAAAAGATCAAACTTCTACGATCATTTTTTAGCGACTTGTAATCTGAAGATAAAAAAGTCAATATTTCTTGAAAAACTGTGTTTCATTTTTTGATGAAAATATTAGTCTGTTTTAAAATATTTTTAAACAAATGAGGTCTAGTTTGAAAGAGAAATGTCTGTAAACTTTGATTCTAAAAAAGATCAAAATTCTACGATAATTTTTTTGCGAGTTATCGTAATCTGAAGATGAAAAAGTCAATATTTTCCCACAAAACATAAAATAAAAAAAACTTAAAGTACGACGAAGATGAGACATGTCTTACTTTATTCCCCACATTTTTCTGCATCCATTGGTATCGGTCTCGACCCCATACCCCCAGCGGTTTCGGAGGAGATAGCGTGACAAGCTTTTGACAGCGGCGGCAGCAGCTGCTGCTGCAGCGCAGGGCAGCCGCTGATTGGGGGGGGGGGGGGCAACTGTGGCACTTTGCCCCAGGCCCCCAACTGCCGGAGGGTCCCCCAAAAATTTAAAATAATTTATTTATTAGATTTCCTCCGAAAGAAAATTTGGAAACTTGTACCGTACTTCAAAATTCAAAATAATCTCCTGAAACCCCCCCCCCTCCCCACACACACACAAAAAAAAAAATTCGATTAATCAGATTTCTTGGGGCTCCCAACAGAAGTTTGCCCCAGGCCCCGTAAAGTCTCTGGGCGGCCCTGCTGCAGCGGGAGTTACTTTTTTTTAGAATAGAGCATGGGTGTCTAAACTATGACCGTTTGAGGGCCACATTGCAAAAAAAAAAAAAAAAAAAAATTTGCTGGGCACACATACAATATTTTTTCAACAAATTGAAATAAAAATTAACTCTATGTAGTTTTATTAAAATAAATTAACTTGTTTTTATTATAATTTTTTAAATTTGAATTTGATATGTATTTGTACATATTTATTTTAAATTTGTAAAAGTTTCGTTTCATTTAGTTTGGATTTCATAAAGATGGAAAAAATTCAGATTAATGAGATGGATGAATTTGCTTTTGTTGAAAAAGCAAAATCTATATCGGGTTAAATAGACGAGGTTGCAATTCTTAATGCATTTTCAAGATGTTTGTCAGTGATCTTTGCCCTATTTTTGTTTTTTGTATGCTTTATTCTTGAAAATAATTGTTCACAAATATAGGTACTGCCAAAAGCTGAAGACATTAATAAAGCACGATTGTGAAAATTAGGATATTTATCGCTGGGTAGGTAATCTTTATAAAACTCCAGTAAAGAAACATTCCCAAATTTTTCTTTCAGTTGAATGTCACTTTGCAGTTCAATGCATTCCATTTGAAGATTTGAAGGTAATTTATTTATTTCTAGAGAAAATGGGGTAGAAAATATGTTGAAATACTCTTCATTTTTTCGAAAATCTTGAAATCTACTTTCAAACTCTTGAACTAAATCAAAAATTAATGCAGCCTATTTTGCATATTTTGTGCAACTCCCAGGTTTATGTCCAGCCAAAGTACTGAAATGTGTCAAATCTTTTACTTTTATTTGATTGTGCCAAAATTTTTATTTCAAAATAAATGTCAACGAATCGATTATATATGAAAAATATTGCAAACATTTATTTTTTTAATAAAAAATGTGTAAATTTAAATATTTTCATAATTTGCGTTTGGGCCGCATTTTAAAGGCTTTTGGGCCGCACTTTAGACAAGCATGGAATAGAGAGATACAGAGATAAATAATTAAGTGGGATCATAATCTACGTCTGTAAATAGACAATTGTATATTTCTTCAATAATAAAATAATTGATTAATAATAGACGAATTATCCATCGCAGCTTATGCCTAATTGTCCTTGACAAGTAAAATTGCATATACAAGCTGCTTCTAGAAGAAATATTAAATAAATCTAATCTAATCTAATCTGTCTGTCTGTCTGTCTGTCTGTCTCTCTCTCTCTCTCTCTCTATCTATATATATATATATATATATATATATATATATGTATGTATGTATGTATGTATGTATATATATATATATATATATATATATATATATATATATATATATATATATATATATATATATATATATATATATATATATATATATATATATATATTAAACATAGTTTTACGTAAGCAAATAAGCAAAGAATAATGCGATATAACATTAGAAAATGATTGTTACTCAAAATTAAAATGTGAAACACACTGTTCTGTTCTGAAAAGTCATTTTAAAGTATATCAATGGTATTTTTTTTTTGTTTTCAGATAACTTATTGAGAGAGGAAATAAGCTAATTGTCATACACAGTGATTCGGATTCTTAAGGTGAGTGAAATATCAATGACTACTTCTTTGATTTTTTTTTCATATCTTCCGATTTTATCTTTATGATATACTCAAAAATTTCGAAATATTTATGACTTTTTTTACATTTGTTGATTAAAAATCGGAAGAACGAACTGAAAATAAAATAAAATATAAACTTTATAAAAAGTTTTAAAGTTTATTCCCGTAAAACTTATGATAAGAATCAGATTTAGTCTTACCGAGAGAGAGTAATAAATACATCCAAATCTTTGACCGTCTAAATTTGTGGGATCTCTGCGAACTTTTTGTTCCACTTATAGATTGAAGCAGGTATTAATACAAATATTGAGGTTAAGACATAATGTCCTCAAATTTATTTTTAATGATGCTTTTATATTATGGCCTGTGTGCTCGAATTTAATATTTTCTTGCCGAAGGGAATGGTCACAGCATGACGAGTAGCCGATCAGTAAAACTGTCAAATGTATTTTAAGGCTGGATCATCAAGTTCTTTGGGAAATTTTTTAATTATAACTACATTTACATAGGAAAACACATCTTCGCGTATTCCACAATGTAGTTAAATGGGTGGCACATGTTTCGAACTAATCAATAGTTCATCATCCGTAGTTCCTAAGTTATAATTACATTTGCTGTTGTTGTTGTTGTTTCTAATTTCACCTGGCCGAAATTTCCAGACCAGGTCCATATAGGCTTCGGGCAAATACAGTGTTGGAAATTGATTTATGAAAACACGGTTTTTTAACAAAAACTTCTTTCATATTCTTTAAAAATGAATGAAATTTCATATATGATACATGCTATGTATAACAAATGATTTACAAAAATTAAATTTCATACATAATAATAAACAAAAACGTAAGGTCAAAAATTAGACTTTCGTAACATACAAATATGGAAATTGATTTATGAAATATCACATTTCATTGGCTATTCTGAAGTAATGTAATTTGGTTCCATAAAACCAAGCAACGTGACAGGCGCAGTAGACATAAAAAGCGTTATATATTGGAAGCAATACGTTTGAATCATACTTTTTACGATGGGTAAAAGAAAGTTGTTGTCTGATGACGAAAGAGCCAAAATCGATGGCATATCTAGAATGTGAAAAATCTGTTCCGAAAATTAGTAAATTAATTAAAAGATCAGTTGGTGTGATATATAACTATAGAAAATATTCAGCAAATTATGGCAAAAATTTTAACAAAAAAGGTAATCCACGTTTAAATAAGACGGAGAAAAGGGGGATTCTTCAACTTCTATCAAAAACCGTCCACAATTCAAAGCAGATTTGTGCAGATCTATCCCTTCCTGTTACTTCTAGATTAGTCAGGCAAATTTTAAATTCTTCATGGAGCTTGAGATGGTTGAAAATGAAGTCTGGAAAGATACTTCTGCGTCGAGAGGAGATACGTTTTCAGTATTGCGAGAAGTACATAGCAATGGGCGACAATTGGAAGAAGGTCATTTTCTCCGATGAAAAGAAATTTAATTTGGATGGCCCCGATGGTTTGAAATATTACTGGGGGGACCTCTGAAAAGAACCAAAATCTACATTCAGAAAAAATTTTGGTGACGGAAGTTTGATGACTTGCGCAGCGATTGCTTGTGATGGCAGAAGTGAAATTGTATTTCTAAATGGTCGCCAGAATTCATTTGATTACAGCTCAGTTTTAGAAAATTCCCTTCTTCCATTTGCATGGCAATATTATAGTTTAGATTACATCTCCCTGCAAGACATTGCAAGTATTCACACTTCAAATGCAACGAAAGATTGGTTTAACGAACAGAATATTGATCATTTCGATCAGCCACCTAATAGTCCATATTTGAACCCCATCGAAAACGTTTGGACACAGCTTGTTGCTGTGTCCAAAGGCTTATGCAGATGGGAGGCAGTACACATCACTTTTAGAATTGAAAGCTTCAATCTGCCATAACTGGAAACTAATTCAACACAAGTACATTTAAAATCTTGTTTTATCAATGCCATCTTGAATAAAAGAAACTTTGATGAAGAAAGGCGGCTTTACTATCTATTAATGTGAATGAAATGTGATATTTCATAAATCAATTTCCGTATTTGTATGTGACAAAAATCTAATTTTTAACCTTAAGGTTTTTGTTTATTATTGTACATGAAATTTTATTTTTTTAACTCATTTGTTATACATAGCATGTATAATGTATGAAATTTCATTCATTTTTAATGAATATTAAAAATGTTTTTGTTAAAAAACCGTGTTTTCATAAATCAATTTCCAAAACTGTATGTGCACCCCAGTTTATATAGCACCACAAGGATCGGAGTCCGTCTTATCTAGTTGTCACCTCAATTTTGACCGAGCATCTCCAGAGGCGACATCTTGGGGGATCGAACCCTCACCCCACCTCTCTGACCTCCTTAAAGGGACTTTTGGGTCTGCGGATTTAACATGCACATATTCGAACTAGACAGGGAGGCATTTGAAGGCACGTGTCGGGATTCGATCTGAGCATCCTCAGCACCGATAGCCGGCACGGTACCACAAGGCTACCTCGAGTAAATTTATTTTTTTAATGTGGGAATTTCAGTCACTTTTAGCCTGAAATTTTACGCATGACTATAATGTCTATAACCCCAATATTTTGCAAAAAGGATTTTTGGCTTTGTTACGAATTCTGTCAAAACTAAAGGTACTGTATTCATCAAACGCTTTTTACCGTTTCGTAATAACCAATCATAATAAATTAATTTTTTTCAGTACAAAACGTTATTCCCTACTTAATGCTAATAATTATTATACCAGTTATGAATTCTTACTCTTAACGTTATATGGGGGAAAAAATCTAAGTTTCTAATTACCGGAAGAAAAAAACTGGTCGCTATCTCGTATCTTCGCGTTTACAGAAAAGTTTAATTCTGCATTTGTAAGTGGCTGTCATGAATAATGATCAAAACACAATCAAGATACCAATTATCTAATATTTGCCTGAAAAACCTTGGAGATATTTTTAAGTTAAAACTTGCATTTATAAACAACTATGAATAGGCGCACTTTAGAAAATTAAATTTGGCGGTCGTATCGTTAAGTATTATTAAGTTTCTTGAAACTGATATATAATTAATTCTTCAAAAATAAATAAATAAATGCGCATAAGAAAATTTATACCGGAATAAAATTTCATAAAATGTTGAACCAACCAAATTGAATTTCACATTAATAAGCACAAGGTCATTTATTATAATAATTAGTCCATTATATGGTGAAAAATGATGTTTAGGTCCAAGGGTCTGAGCCGTTTTAAATTAACGAGGTAAAAAAATTGTCCAGGTAATTAACAGTAAAAGTTTTATTACGATGCTTGAAAGCTTAATGACCACAGGGGGTATGAGCAGCGATGAGTGACTGATTAACCAATTAACTTTTATTAACGAGTTTTTGTTTGTATTTTCTGTGTTCAAATATTCGCACAGATAAAATTATGGAAATAAATTATAAATTATTCGAGGAAAACCCCAAGCAAGTCACCTTCAATTTAAAATTATTAACAAAAATAAAATCTAATCTAATCAAAATTCTAAAATGCTTCGCATCTATTTTCTTTCAAATGTTAACTGTTAATAAGGATTTGTTTAATGGTTTCCTGAGTGATTATTTATTTTGATAAAAATTATCCCCTCTTCCCTATCCTGAAAAAATAAAGATCTGACCAAAAATTATGAGGTATCTTGTTTAACTCCTTGCTTAATGTATACAGGTATGAAAATAAGGTCAAGAGCACTCATTTTTCATTTAATATTCCGGTGAAACTTGAATAACTATTTTCACAAAACAAGCACAACAAAGAAAAGTTGATCCTGAAAATTATATAACCATCATTATTTTTATTAGTTTTTTCGAGGTGAAAATACAAAACTATATTACATAATTGATTGTAATTTTCCAATTTAATACATTTGCAAAAATTACGTGTTTCATTGTAAAGGTTGTGTGTGAGATTCATTAAAAAAATTGTGGCTTGGCTCCCTAGGGTAACATAACTTTCAGCCAACGGAGCTCATCCAGTTAGCTTTCCGAATGAGCCTGATTGTTTTTAAAATGAAAGAGATAATGCGAGACATATCGAGTCATCATAGCAATACCCTTTAAAAATTAAGTGAATTTGGTCGGGGAAAGGGGTTTTCCGGTATCTTAGGCGAGGAATGATTTAAAGACATTTAACACATATTATGGCAAGACTGGGGAGTTATTGTCTAGGTACCTATTCAGGTTCGATTCGCTTTTTACCAAAAATTAAAAAAAGGGTGTAAGGGAAAACGTGTGGTTGAGTTCTTGTATTAAGGAGACTTCATAATTTTTATGAACCTTTCCTTATTCAAACTCACTATGTAGAAAATATTCTGGAAATTGATTCGTTTAAAAAAATTGTATTTATTTACAAAGTCTATGTCGCAGATGCCCTTTTCGAATGCATGTACAGCATCATAATTCTAATCCTTAATTTTATATAATATCTACGAATCGAGACCGAATTCTTCTGCAAGACCCAGAGGGTCTTGTCTGGACAGACCCAGAGTCTGTCAGAATATCCTTAGAGAAGGCTTGTGACTTGGCGGTTAATTAGTCTTGTTTTAGGGGTACATATGTTCTCAAAAGTAGTGTGGTTGAAATACAGGACTTTGATCTGACCACTTCTAGAATACAAGTTGATATGCTTTAAAGCAATAATTATCACTGTACTACGGTGTGTAATATGGAACCACTGTCAAAAACATACACACGTTGCTGCCGAAAAGGCTCATGGTGTAGCAGCCACAGTATTATTTAGAATGTTTGAGAACGGCTAGATATCTAGAGTTCTACAATTCCTAAAGCAACAGCCAGCGAGAAAAATCTGACCCAGATGATGCACAGCCCCCCAAACATGACAGAGCACCATAAAATTTAATTATTGTAATGATTCATTCTCGGAGGTAATGTGCTTCCGGCCACTCTCTAATTCTTTTTTTTTTCAGTTCTAAAAATGGTGCTAAGTGATTTATCTCTCCACTAGAACTTCTTTCAGTAGATTTAGTCCGAGAACCAAGGATAACAATACTGGGAACTTTGTTCAGTATCAACTGCAGATTTTCTCGTGAATAAGGTGCCTCCATAGATACCTTAGGGATGAAACGCTGAGAGAATAGTTCTAATACTCGTAGATTCCTCCAGCTTTATCCAACCGAACCAAAATTACTGATTCAGATTCGGCGGGTAATTTCTACACGTTTCTCTATGTTCTTCTTCAGACTCAGTCGATGAACTTCCGATGTTTCTTGACAAAGGTTTCTCATTTAAAGACACCGTCTTTCGCTAATTTTAGAATAACGTCAGTCTACTTTGAACTCGATGTGTAATAGGTCTATATCGTTACGAATGGAAAAAAATAACCAAGAAGTTATCGATTCTTTATTCCATGATCAGAGCCAATGAGGTCTTTAATATCTGGCATAATGCTTTTAAAAAAATTAAAGCATGCAAAAAACAAATAATTCTGTGGGAAAATGAGTTTATTCATCATAAAATATGAAAGATCATCTTAAGTGCTAGTGCACGTGGGTAATACCACCCAATCAGTAAACACACATTTACACGATATTCAACGAATCAAAAGCAAAATGGCCTATTTTGTCATTCGTCAAATGCAGAGCGGGTTTCGTGTAAACATATTGATTTGATCGATCTATCGCCAAAATTACACTCAATAACTCTCTCAAAACGTAAATTGTGGTTTCTAGGAAATTTCAAATAAATGTTCAAAAATTATTTTTCTTTCTGATTTGTTCTACGAAAATTTAATGTTACTATTTCAACTGACTCTGAAATGCTTTTTCCTTCTCCCATTATTTCAAAATACAAAGCACAAAGGGAAAAATTTATTTCATGAGTGGAAAATTATGGTCTTCATTGACAAAGCCAGACTATCATGTGATAAACTGGACATTACAATTAGTATGTAAAGCAAGATGAAGTATATTTCCTCAAGAAAATAAAAATTAACAAATAAGCATTTCTTTGAAAAGATAATAAGGCTATTTATTAGGGAATGAGGAAATATTCTGACGTATTTTAAATGACTGTTAATCATTCACGTATAATCTTTGTTTGTTTAATTTTCTGACAAGGGCATACTGGTATGTGTTAAAAGTTTTTGAATAAGATATATGTTGCGGTAAGTGCATGTAATAACATTTTTTGACACAGGGAAATATTTGCGAACATAATCATTTTGGCTCATTTTCATTGAATTCGTTAATATACGTTAAGAGAAAATTTTACAATGAAATTTGTGAATTGTTACAAATTTTCTTGCGAGATGACAAAACCTGTAATAAATAATATATTCGTGAGTGAACGTTAGCGTAGCATCGTCTAAGTTATTGTAAACATCTGTCATGATCTCATTTTACTTGTTTTCAAGTATATTTCCCACTCTCTATACTAAACTATGAAAATGCACACGAATTACATTTCAAGCCGATCCTTTCGGAGATTCTTACATTTTTTCTTATTTTTCCATGTATATTCATTTGATACTTAACTATGCAGCCTTGGACGATCGGGAAATAGGGAAATTTTAATAGCTTTAATTATTCTGTTATGTAAGATAATTGCACGGACTTCGTTTTCCCTTGTTATATAAATATTTCCTTTTTTATGGCATTTGATGATTATATTTTATGTACATGGCGAAAATAATTCTCACTTTGCTATGAAAATTATGTTAGGGAAACATACAATTGGAGTGTGCGATAAACGTCAGAGTGTAAATATGTATCTGAACGTTGTCGACAGGCTATCGAAATTTCTTTTATAATTTTTTATTTCATTCTAAATTACTCTTTAAAATGTATTTTGTGAAACATTTGTGTAAATTATGAAAACGGATTTTTCATCATGGAAAAGAACTGAATCTTTCTCAAGTTTGTAAACCGTTCTTAAAGAAGTTAAGTTCAATATATAAATGCTGAAAATCTCTTATGTACTTACTGTGAAATGACCTGCAGCGGAGAACTTAGCACGTCTCCAACACCTTAATCGGATTGTGCTTTTCCATACGTTTCTGAGCTCACTAGAAAAGTTTGGAACGTTTTCCCTCAAAGTTTTATTTAAGGGGTGTGGTCACTTTTACGTACCTTTAAAAGTATCATTTTTAGACCTATGCTGGATTGTATATACTACTCATGATTTTTGCTTGATTTACATGAAATTTTTCGAGTAACTGCCTATAATACTGTTTATTATATATGCAATATTTCAAGGTAATTAATAAAAAAAATAAAATGATTTTTTATGCATAAAAAGTAAATATTTTTTTTTAAATCGAGCATTTTGCAGTCAACTACTGTGCGCATTCTATCAAAATAAATTATTAAGGTACATTAATAATTGGTTACTATATGTGATTACAACACTTTAGACAACAAAATCCACCAACATTTTTGAACCTTAATATATTTTAATTTTTTTAAAGAACTTTTTTATAAGCTTTTACTCAGTCATTTTTGAAATTTCTAATTAAAAATAGCACGTACTAAAATGTTTTAATATATTTTAGAATAATGTTGCTGGATATTGTTGCCTGAAGTATTGTAATCACATATAGTAAAAAATTATTAATATTCCTTAATAATTTATTTTGACAGAGTGCGCCTAGTAGTTGACTGCAAAATGCTCGATTTAAAAAAAAATTTATTCACTTTTTATGCATAAAAAGTCATTTTTATTAATTATCTTGAAAAATTGCATCTATAATAAACAGTATTATAGGCAGTTACTCAAAATATTTCATGTAAATCAAGCAAAAATCATGAGTAGTACATACAAACGAACATAGGTCTAAAAATGATACTTTTAAAGGTACGTAAAACTGACCACTCCCCTTAATAACTCTTTCATTAGATCAACGCTCAAAAACAGGCAACGGATCATGTATTTATCTGACCAGAAACATGACTCTAGAAGTCCCGGAGAAGTGGACGAAACTAAATATATGTGATGCAGATACTTTCTTTTTGTACTAGCAATTTAAGCTAAAATAATATCTTGTTAAAATTGTTCTTCTGTGTAGTTATATTATTATTATTTTCTGATAGACTGGTAAAAAAAAACGTGCCTTGTTTATACTGCGAATTTTCAGAAACGCCAAAAAGACTGCAATAAAACATGTTCTCATTATTGCGCTAACTGGAAGCCATGCTGCGCAAAGTATAAATATTATATTATTGCAAGCTCTCTGCTTAGATGTATCCTTTTTTAGCTCTTTAGTTTTTCTATAGCCATCATGATGAAAAAAATTGCTGTAAGCTAAAATTAAGCTAAGAATGCTCTAATCGGGGCTAACGAAAGTGATTATCTGTTGAAATCACATCAATAAGAATCTTGTATTTGTCATCAACTAGTCCCCCTAAAAATTTTTAAAAATCAGATTATAATCTTCAGTCGAGGTATAGAGACGTTGATAATACGTTTAAAATGTACAATCGATTTAGTACTCTAGAATATGTATTGCCGAACTACAAAACTCTTCAATTCTAAGAAGAATAGAGTATTGTAGTTTAACGATTTGTTCTTTTATGACTAGAATATTAAGGTTTTAATTTCTAGATTATGCACCGGAATCTCACAACTAAAATTTGTGTGATTAAGATACATAGTAGTGATTTATGTTTCATATGATTTCAAAGTTAAATGGATATATTACATCCATGTATAAGCGCATTGAACTGTTATCTGATTTCTGAACATGCGAGTAGATATTTATGGCTGATGAACAAAATATAAGATATTGAATAGCATTTGTTAATGTGTAATACTTTGGGGACTAAGGAAAGAAAGAGAAAGGGTAAACTTTTCAGATGAATGCAGATTTTCGTAAAGCTCATCAGACTACGTTTAACAGAAAATGTTATAAAACTATTTTTAAAAAAACAGAAACTATAAAATTATACACATGCTGAATATATATAATTGATCATTTACAAATATACATAGGCAAGCTTTCTCCTAAAATCCTGTTTATTCGGCTATAATTACTGTCACACTAGTATGCTCAGAAAACTAGAAAATATTCATAATCTAAGTATGGCTCTGTATATCTTGAAAAATTAACTATTCAGAAATCTTAAATGAAATTCGCATTATGACTTAAAAAGAGTTCATTAAAACTAGCAGCAAAACTTAGATCATCAGTTTTTCTGATGTAAAAATTGTACAGCGCATCAATCAGAGATAATCGGGAGCTCAGAGCCTATATTGCTCCGTATAATTATTTACGGGATGCATGCTTTTATTAAATATATTCAGAAAACTTAAAGAAAAATGAAAAGCAAATTGTACAAACATAAAAAGTTTAAAACACGCACTGCTGGACTTCTGACTAGCAGATGTGAAATTGAAAACTACGCATCAGCGAATCAAAACATATGTTGATTCGCTGATACTTTTGAAGGGTTTCATTTTGATAGTATACTTCTCAGATAGCCCCTTTTGACAAGTTTTGTCTCAAAAATGTTCGTAATGTGTACAAAATGATTATTAAATTAATTATGAGCTTGAGTTTTTATGAAGTTACTGCCTAAACTTAAGTTTATTTCCTGGAAGAAGAGATTATCGGTTGTTCACACAAAACAATATTTCTTGAAATCGGATTACGGATGGTATTAATAAAAAAAAAATAAAAAAAATATGTGGAATATAACTGAGTATTTTGATATAATTCTCAAGAAAAGGATAAATCGGGAATTTAAAAATAATAACTTAATTAAATTGTTTGCTGTAAGTATTTTGGGGGAATCTATCTACCTCGAAAGTTGTTAAATGTCTGCCTGTTCTGGAGCTCTGTTATTTCTTCCTTTTCACCATTTTAGACTTGATGGTATTTTTTTTATTACAGATATTTTATTTTATTCAAATTTTATTCGTATTCTGTAGAAAAGCACTATAACTGGTGAAATTTAGACTTGAAGTAAAAAAATTGATTAGGAAAATACACTCTGCGTTTAGAAATACAAAATAAAGTGTTATACCAATTCTAAAATGTAACAGTTTTAAGTTCTTTTTTGAAATTAAAAAAAACTTTTTTCCTCTATTATTTTTTGTTGTACACAAGTTTAATTAAAAACTTAATTCTCTCAGTTACTTTACTAATAGCGCCATCTTTTGTTCAGACAGCGACACTGCTTTGTTCCGATAATTATTTTCAGCAGATTTCGCGTCTCTGACTTTATCATATTAATGTTTTTTAAATTTTAACAAGATCTTTGCAGCAGGAACTTAAAGGAATGGAGGTCTCAACGAGTGGCAAGATACTTTAATGAACTTTAATGATCTGAGTTCTTTTAATTTTTCTTAAAGAAATATTTGTACAAATACTAATTATGAAGTCGGTTTAATTTATTAAGATAATTCTATGAAAAGGTAACAAAATAATTCTGAGAGAGAGTGAGAGAGAGAGAGAGAGAGAGAGAGAGAGAGAGAGAGAGAGAGAGAAAACACAGATCACAAGAAGAAGAAATAACACGAAATGACTGAAGTGAAAGGATTTAACCTTAAGAAATTGAACTTAACCATAGCAACAAAAAAAAAAAGAGATTTTTATTGATATTCTGCCTTTTACGATTCTAAATAGCGTCAAGGTAGCTCAGAATTTATGTGAAGCCGATTCTGAGAATATTATATACCATTGCTATTGCTCGACTCGTTCGTAATTTACAGATCCTGTTCTTTTGGCGACATTTTAGAAGTACCTAGGCATATTAGGTACGTAATTCTTTAAAAATTACGACCGTAATTTTTTTCTCTCTAATCAACCTTTACGAATAACCGCACGTACCTTGTACAGTTAACCGTAAGAATTGTAATCTGTAAATAAAGCAACAAAAGTTTGAGTGTAGTTAATCACTTTCTACAAAATTCTTTCCCTTTTTTTTATATTATCTTTCACACTTATCTATCTATACTCTAATTACTTTTCACTTCCACATCACTTAATAAATAAAATCTACCCCTCAAGACACAAATACCAGACATAACATCTCCTGAGCTATCCTTTATTATTAGCACGTGATTCAACGAAAAAAGTTCTAACTTCTCTGTTTATTTTCTCCGAACTTTCTCTCCCTTCTCGAGCGTCATTTCTTTTTTATTCCCCCGCAGGGCAGGTAAGTCCAGGTCTTAAGAGCATCTGGCTCTCTGTTGAGTGGTAGAATGACCTCCAATGACGTCAATGCAAAAGCCCGCACAATGTAATACGTCAAGTAAGGGTTGGATAGGAATGCATCCCCCCCCCCTAGTTGCGTCAATTAGAAATATGATTGGATGTTAAGTCGCATATTAGAAACTTGTTGTTATTGCTTTGGTTTTACGTAACAGTGACGAAAATATTTCCTAGAATGATAAACTATATCATGAAAAACTTGAATAGATAGAGTAGCTCCCAAAACTTGAATAGATAGAGTAGCTCCCAAATCTTTTTTTATAGAGGATATACGAAGGGCGGGCAGGGTAAACAGTGTTAAGGGCCATTTGGAAATGTTCATACACCTAGAAGAGCCAGAGAAAGATTATATTTGATAGGAAAGAAATTTTAATTAATCATTGTTTTTTCTAATATTTTTCATTAAGTATATCCTTCTCCAATTGTCAGAATAACTAATATTTCTAAATTCTTAAATAGTTTCAATAGCTTTAAAAATCATTTTTCTTTTAATTGTTTAGCCAAATCATTCAAATCTTCCATAATTTGAGTTGTTGCCGTTCATGGCAATTCAGTTAATTTTGTTTATTTATTCACATCCAGAGTTGTTTATATTTTAACGACCTAATTTTAGAATATAAGGATTCACAGTTACAAGTTGTCCCCCCAAAATGGCGGTTATTCGACATGCCTCTAATTTTAATTTTTAGGTATTTTTTATTCTCCCCGAAGTTTTTAAAACTCTATCGAAGAACCGCAAAGAAAGTGATGAAGAGCCGTAGTTTGTACCCCTGGGTAGGGAGGGATTTCAGAACCGGGTATACGGGGGAAATTATCGGAACCAAAAACTCGGTTCCAATGATTGTAGAACCGAGTATTCGAAAGAAGCAAATTTTAGGTTTAAATAACAATAGTTTAAGTAGGATAAACCATGTTTCCCAATCTATCACTATCTAAATCTTTAGACTCTTGTCTTAAGCTCATCCTCAACCATCTCAGAAGTGAATCCCCGCACCCCCTGCTGACAAACGATATACCACCAAATGTCATTGATTTTATTGATTTCTTTTATATGAAATTTTCAAAAGAATTTTTTATTTATTGCAGTTAAAAATTGATTTCGATTAATATCATTTAAAATTGTGCAGTCTAGTCTTCGACGAATTTCTAATCTAGTGGTAAATTGAAAATAAAAACATAAAATCTTCACAGGGAATTAAGTTATTTCGGGTTTTAGAACTCATTTCCTTAAATTTGTTTAAGTCAAAATAAATGAACAAGGAATATATATTTCTCTCACACAGTAAACTAAAATTCTTTTCATTATAAATAAGTACAGTTTTTTCATTAATATTTAGGACAAATGCTTTGTGATTCATAGACTATTGAGACCCGGTTGATACCCGGGTACCTGGTTCTGGATAAAAATTAGAGAACCGAAACCCGGTTCTGACTCTTTAGTCCGGTTCTACCCCAGGGATATACTATTTCACCATGGTATCGCATATGCTATCTGTTTAAAGAAAAAGTGGTGGACTCAAAAATAAATAAATAAATAAATAAATAAATAAAATAAAATTGCTGTACCGGCGGTATAGTTTTAGGCCATTCAGGTCATCCTTCTAACCACTGCCGAAATGTTCCTCGGCATGATAATTTTTTTTTGTTTGTTTCAATAAATCATTTATTGTTTTGGACACCTTTATACTTGAATTTTGACACATAGTGAGGCCCTTTGCAAAGGTTATATTTCGCATAACATCTGAAAATTTAATGATTCAGCTTCAGGTATCAGGAGGGATTGATTCAGCCATCAGATAATGATTTAAAAAACTAATTATATGTATTGTATTCTACTATAATGACCGGAAACTTCCAAAGAAGTCTATTAAATTTGTCGAGTAAAAATTAAAGGGCATAAATGGTACTAAACTTAATGGAGAGGGAGATGAAATAAAACTCATTAGAATGATCAGATAAATATAAAAAAATCTGTTATAATGGTAATTAAAATTTACGAAAGTTTGAGTTCCGTTGACAATGAAACACCGTATTTGAGGGCAAAACACAGCTGAGAAGATTATGTGACGTAAAACAGGACCACTATTAAGCTTTTTTTTGTGTGTGTGTTGATGTTGTTTGTTTGCCATTGACACTTGTCACTGAAGACATTCGAACCTTAATCAGGGAGAATCGTTGGTTGCCTTCAATGGGGACACCGTATAGATGAACCCCCCTCGCCCCTGGTGACACCTCAATTTTGACCGAGCATCCCACAGGGACGATATCTGGAGGGGGAGGGATCGCACCTTTTCCCACCGTCTCTGACCCCATCAAAGGACTTTCCGTTATACGGATGTAACGTGGCTATATCCGGCTAAATCACGAAGTATTTAATAGTGTTCGTGGAGATTCGAACCGAGCAACCCCAGTTTTAAGCCCTTCGCGCTACCACAAGCTATCTTGGGCCCTCTTCTGCATTTTATTTAAACACAAGAGGTTCACTTTCGATGACTGTGAGCAGACCTTTGGGATGTAAAGGTTAAAGTCTCTGGATAAAATTTCCAGTGCCGGGTAATGTTTTAAAACTTAGTAGAGTTGAATTTAAGGAAATATACAACTTTCTTATTTCCATGTAGGACGATGTTTATGAATTGCCACTTCGAATGCTATGTGAAAACGTGCTAGATTTTTTTATTAACTCTTTCAGAAAGGTATATTTTTTTCTGCATTTATAACTTGTTTTTTTTATTTTACTTTGTGGACATAGTACAACAATCGAGGCAAATTTTTCCTAAGCGCTGCCGCCCTTATCAGGCCACGACTGTCTTGGCGCACTCAACTATATTTTTGATAATTGACGGATTATAAGCAGTAAATATCTTGAGGCTTGTTCCATTGGTTTGTGGCATTGCTAAAAAAAATACTGAAATTCAAGACTTTGTTCTGAAGAGAAAGGGGCATTTTTTCGCATACCACTAGCAGGAAGAGGGGTAGTATCCTTTCAATGGGGCATATCTCTTAAAATTGTTATCTGACATAGCGCCAGAGGAAATCAATAAAGCCGAAGGATAATCTTTTAAATACCTCTACAAATCGAGATATTGGCCCACTTACTAGACATCCTGATGATCTTATTGGATTAGATTTATCAAAGTGTAACTTGCTATTATGTAGTTGGAACATTTTTCTTTTTACCAAGCATGTGTATTGGTATTAATATTTCATGTTTAAGTAGTTAGCTTAATTTATAAAAATGTATTGCATATGCTCAGGGATCTTTCAATGAAGAGACGAACACTATAGATGTAAAAAATAATAGAAGACCAAACAATAAGAAGATGCGATTAGAATTTATATTCTGAGACTAAACCAGAAATTGTAGCCACCATAATATATTACACTTGAACAAAAAAATATAGATATATGACAAATGATGAGAGATACCTGTTTTTAACAACGTACTTTGACCCGTAGATAAAACTGACCGCATGTTACGAATTTTATTTTGTGATAGAATAATTAACCATCTAGTACATTGCTCAATATTTACGAAATTCAACAGGGAAAAAATAACAGATTTCGTAAAAGTAAAGAATCATCCTATTCTAGAAAATATTTTCAACGTGTAATTCTAAAAAAACGTGATATTAGATTTCAAAATATGCGCAGAAACCTTCCCTACCATCCATGTATGAATTCTCGAAGATCAGATAGCGTTGAAGTTTTCGAAAGAGCGAATGTAGGGTCATTGCCGTTGGTTGCATTGTGTCTGAAAGGTTTTATCGGACAAAGTCATACGGTTTTCAGAAAGCACGAGTTCACGACCTCCTGTTGAAAGAGATACAAGAGAAGTTTAAAAGCGAACTTTCACAACACCGGGTAGTCGATTCCTTTCCTTTAGACTCTGATGGTGGATGCCAGTTAAAGAGAAAGCCAGAAAAGGCGTTTCCTCTATGGAACACCGTACTCATTACTACATTGTGCACGTATTTATTAGATTAATTTCTATTCACTGGCGTAGGTAGTACTTAAACTGTTGTCAAAATTGTCAAAGGTCGTTATCAAAATATACGCGCATACGATGATAAAATTCTAGATGCAAGATCATAGGATTCAGTTTGGATTCCCGATATAATTCTGCCTCATCTTTCGGAGAATTTTTGTACACAAACTAAACATGAACATGCAATTAATAAATGTTTTTACTTTCTTTTGTAGCAACATCGTTTCCGTAATCTGAATTTTTTCGGTTCCTTTGTGAATGCCGTCACATTGATCTTGATATTTGAAATTTATTAAATAATGTAAACTATTTATTTTTTTAATGAAAAACAAGAAATAAATCTTTTAGCTTAGAATTTTTCCATACTTTTGATCATGTTAATAGTTGAAAGAGCAAAAATTCTTAATATCTAATAACATCAACTAACAGCCTAAGGTATATTTATCGAATAACACTGTTAACCACTACGTTTCCTCTCTTCTGTTTTCTCTAGAAGTCAAAATTATGATCTGTCAATGGAGTAGAATATTTTGTGATGATACAAAATTATAAATAAGCAAAATTATTTTCTTCGTGTCTAGAATGATTTTTTAACTTTTTGTTAAAAAGAAATTAGCTTATTTTAACAAGGCTAATATATTGTATTATTCATTTAATTTTACTACATTTATTAATAATATTATTTTTCAAATAAGAAATTATAAATAATTCAAAATATACTACAAATCAAAACCAGTTTCTTTAAAAAAAATTATTGTTTGAATAAGGAATTAAAACCGAAAAATATTTATTCGACCTAATTTCTCTCAACCGCATATTCAAATTTTGAATGCAGTTGCCAATATCTGTCCTATTTCAGACATTTTATTGCTATTAAACAAAAGACATTTTTCTAGAAACGGGAAATTCCTCTATGGTTTTTTTTTTTCACCTATGACTTTTCCTTGCTTTAGTTCTTGCTAGGTTAATAAGGACAACATAATTTAATAAAATAAACGAATAAAGATAAGGAAATGCTGAAAGAAAGGTCTTCTCGTTCTTGAAAAAAATTTCCTTTAAGACAGATCCTTGGATACTTATTTATCCTTGATATTCACAAACCTTCTCAGTTACGGTGAAGGCTGAAAAATCTCAGTTTTATTATATCTTCCGGATAGTGTTCAAAGAGCTTATATATCTTCCCAATATATATAAAATGATAAGCTCAAATCTTTCATGCATTCCTGTTACGTTTTTATTTAGCATTTAATATTCTCAGTAATCTTTCTTTACTTCTTTCATGTGAACCAAAAATGTATAAATAGAAAGAGAATCTCTCCCCTCTAAAAGTCCCCCTGGTAATTTTCTCGCTAACCTTCTAATATTGCTTTAATATGCACAAAACATGAATAGAAAGAAAGGGGAGTGATACACCAATGGGGGGGGGGATCTGAAAAACTGAAAATTTAAATAGTATGACTGGAAACTAAAATTTATTTGAAAAAATATGTAGTTATTTAATTTAACAACCGAATACGAATTCATAATGCAAAAGTTTGATTGTAACAACATCTACGATTGTACAAGGAGTTGCACTGGGTTTCTGGACATGTTGTTGTTGTTGCTTATGCCACTTGACCGACAGCAACATCAGATCAAGTCCCGAAGGCTATGGCCGATGAAGGTGCGGCTCTTGTTTTGACTGGCACCACAAGGGTCGGAGTCCGACTTGCCCGAAGGACCAGTCCCGTAATTTTGAACCGTGTTAAGTGACGGTACCAGAGCACTTGACCGCGGACCCTCAGAGGTAATTTTGAGAACTAGGAGGACATTGCAGCCACGACAGATTTTACGTGCACCATCCGCCATTAGTGTACACGGTAGTGGATTTGTAGCGACGAGCATCGAATCAGACTTTCAGATCACGAACCCGCTGCTCTTGCCAACTGAGCCACTGCGCCCTTTTCTTGACATATTTTAGTTTTAGAACTTTTACCACTTTCTGTTATTCTCCAATACGGAGGTACTTGTATACTACTGTATTCAAAACATTATAATTTTTGTCAGAATGGTTATCCATTTTAATATGATAAAAACTGTAATAACAATCATGTGGTCGAGGGGTCTTTTCCGTTCTCTCATTCAAATGCACAACCCGTGGGGAAAATTTCTTCACCTTTAACTGTTGATACTTTTGACCCCATTTAATACATTACATACATACGAAAGGTAAATAAAAAGATGTGCAGCAAAAATTCTTTTGATTGATTTAAAATTTCAGAATCGAAAATATAGGCTTACACAGATAGCTGAGTAAGCGATACAATAAATACATACAATACACGACGAGAATGTGATGCAAAAAATATACTTTATTTAAATAGCATTAAAACTATTTAAAGATAGTATAAAAACACAACTTTAGAATTTACAGCTTTGTATTTTATATAGTTTTTTTTTACTAAAGAAGAAGGCTTCAAAACTAAAAGTATTCTTATTAATGATTAATGGATAATTTGCGAAATTCACATCCGGAAGTCTATAACAGTATCGATTGTCTATATCTCATATATGTAACACTTACTTTTAAGATGGATTATGTTAGGAATCTCAGTCTTTGAGATTGCAAGTTCATCCAGTTTTCTAAAACGAAAATGGATCTTTTTATGATCTTTTATAATTTTCTTCTTTTTTATTCCATAGATGGAGAAGATATTAGCAAAAACATTATTGAAACACTAGAAGATTTTCATTCAGATACATTTTTGAACATTTAAAATATGTCTTGGTTATTTATGTATCGGTTCGGAAAGCAGTATTTCTCAGGTTGGATTTCCGAACTAGCCAGGTGTATTTTAACACATTGAATGACACAAAATACTATTGCTTTTTCTCACTGCAAAGTGACAGTCGTAATACTGAAATATTTAGGATAATATACACCGTACTGTTTTTAAAAGAATTTAAAAACGAGTAAGTGCAAATGTCTCGGCAAAGTATGCTTTCGGTACATGCTTCTCTGGGCATGAAATAAAAATGGAAAAATACTCAAACTTGTTTTGAGACACCTGTTGAAGTTATTTCTAATGCGGCCGGAAGTATTCCATACCAGGTCCATATAGTCTAGCTCGCGGAGGGGTGCGGCTCCAGTATGTAATGGCACCACAAAGAGTCTGATTTAGCCAGGTGTCACCTCAATTTTGACCGAGCAGCCATAGGGGCGACATCTGGGGGTCTCTCCTACCCTCTCTGACTCAACAGACTTTCCGGTGTACGGATTTAACGCGCGCATATCCAGTCTAGACACGGAGGTATTTAAAGGCGCTTGTCGGGATTCGAACCGAGTACTCTCAGCGCGAAAAGCCGACGCGCTACAGCTATGTTACCTCGGCCTACATAAACATGAAAATGTAATAAAAACGCATGCATTTCGCAATATTTTCAGGTATTTTACAAAAGTATTGAAAAGTATTGTAAGTTACAAAAAAGAAGAGGGGAAACAGAATTGACAAAATTTAGCGTATGCATGTTATAGCAAAATTTAGGAAGGACTGAAGAAGTGCGAGGAAATTTAATGCTAACATTTTCACCAAAGAAGTAAAAACCAGTCATTTTGTCAGGTAGTTCTTGCGTTAAAATATTTAAGAATAAGATTTGCTACTCCATGCTCTGCTCTATTCGTCAGATCCATTCACTTTTATAAGTATAATCTGCAAAAATCCTATCATCTGTCGTGGGAGAAAATTCAAAGATCGATTTTATTTGTGCCATCATCTCGCATATTTTATCAACTTACGACTGTAATCGAATGAGCAGCCTTAATGCAATGAGTTGTTTCATGTTCCTTTGGCATTACTTTATTTTCAATTTATAATATTAAAAAAAAATCTATATTTTATGTTTATACTCATACAATTGGAAATATAACAGAGGCTATTATCAAATCTCTAGAGTTTTATGTATAGTTGTACTATTTCATAAAATTAACGAATTTAGAAATCGCAAATTGTTCTAGCATTCCAACGTAACTTTGAAAATTTGTTTGAAGACATTTCTCATGAAAAATTCACATTCTTCTCAGCAAAATTTGCCAGATTTACAAATAAAAAATTATTATTTGACTAACATAACTCATTTTTAAAATTAAAATTCAAGACTCACCTCAAGAGATTTTTCAAGACTTCAAGAGTTTTTTTGGTACCTTAAGAAGAGTTCAGTCACCTAGTATCGCCAATGCCAAAGCAGTGCGTTATTAAATCTTTGATTGATTTTCGGAACTAAATTGCTGGCAAGGACTTCTGTCTCTAGGTGTGAGTAAAATGCCACTTCATGATAATTTCTAGATTATTCATAAATCCATGACAAGTAAGGACTTTTCAATAACGATAAACACATTCTTAAACTTCTTCAATGGTAATTGAAAAATGATTTGATGGTTCGGAAGGTTGTGAGTTTACCCTTCCTCGAACGTGTGCATCAAATGTCTCAATTACGATCTGATAAGAACTAAGTAGAGCAAGGAAGAAAATAGCGACGATTGCCACATCAAAGAATCAATTATGCATGCATATGTGTTTAGTCTGTTTTATGACAGATAGATGGGCAGTATCCTATCAATGGCAACTGCCCGTGACATTTTCTAACATTCATTTGTTTCAAATGAATGCAATGTGACGTATTTTTCAATTTAAATTTATTATACTTGAAAACTTCCGGTTTTTATTGTTTATTTGTTTACATAGATTTCGCATTTATTTGAAGAAGAGTTTAAAGGGGTTTTAATTGAAAATACACTTCCAGATAGCTAACAGCTTTGGAGTGAAAATTCAGTGGACATTTTGTAGTTCCATTAATTTTTTTTTCGATTCATTTAATTCTTACTTTGTCGTTTCATTTTTCTTATATCATAAAAAAATTATAAACACAATTCATATTACAAGTATATTTTTATTACTTATATTAACCAAAGGTTAATTATATTTAATCACTTTTTATATACAATTCCTCCAGTTTCGATAAGAGTTGCATATCATTCTTTTAAAGAAAAACAGAGTGAAATACATACTACCTGTAATATAGTATATGCAAATTTATTTTGTATACCCCAAGAACATATTTTAGTCTATTATTAAGTCCTTTTGAATTTAATTTACTCGAACAGCATTATCTAGTTTTCCTCTGTTTATTTGTCAAGTAGATATTTTAACTTGTATTACGATGAGCTCTTTAAAAAAGTATAAGCGCATAAAAGCACAGACAAGCAAGCAAGGACTCCAGTTTCCATAGACAGAGACAAAAGTATATTTAAGAAAATAAACACACACACATACACATACACACACATGGATATACAATAAAAGCATTTTTAAAATAAAGATATACTGATAGCAGATTGTCAGAAATGTTGTGGTTGGTTTGTTGGTAAGGTTTGGATCAATACGGTCTTAATTTGAGATACCAGCAGAAACCGACAGCTAAATGTCGATTCTGGATGGCTACAAACACCCACACCTACCATAGGATAAATAAAATAAGATATCAGTTAATTTTCTGAGAAACGCTGTATTATAATAAAAATAAATATTTATACATCTACCTTCAAGCCGAATTTTTGAATTGTTTGAAAGGATAACTATTTCGATATCAAAGAGTTATCAATTAAAAAAAAAAGACTGAAAATCTTAAGACTGAAGATCAGGACATGGCTTAGTCAGGAAACCTATCTGGAGCTTGAATCCATAGTCAGCCCAGATTTTTTTTTTATTGCAGGAAGAAAATTTTAAATGAGATTATTGTCGTTGTTGTTTTTGGTGCCATAGTAAAAACCATGTGATTTCGACCAAAGGCCAGAAGCAAATCTTTTTTTCCATTCAGCATGTTAAACCGTAGACTTGTACCATCAAACAATTTAAATAAAATGGAGCAACAACTGCAAAACGCTAGGTCAAATCTGAGATGTTCGCATCCCAAGGACTTATTGACTCGATGCCAGGTAGAATAATCCACTTGCATCACTGCTAGTGATCAATTAAAGGACTGTTTACCGTTTAGTTTAGTGTTTACTGTTAGCTTAAGTGTTTACCTTTTAAACTGTTCATGCATGTATGTATGCATATTTAATTTAATTGCTGTACTTTAGCCCAATTTATCCCTTTATGCATTCATTTTTCCAGCATATACAGTGTTTTATCGTTGAAAGCTTAACGTTTCTTTATTACGTGATCATTCTGCCTATGAACATTCAAGACAATAAATAAATAAATAAATAAATAAATAAAAAGTTTGCTTCTGAGCTTTTATTCCATTGAGTAGAAAAATCCTAAATAAAAAATAACATTTGTGAAAATATATAGTATGTAATTACTCGGAACCGACACTTGATTACTGGATTTACTTGAAGCGATATGAAACACTTTCTACGCCTTTATTCTTATTTTCTGCTTTTAAATCATTGGCATAGCTCAGTAAAACCAAATTAGTCTGTGCCTTTATTATCATGTCTATGACCTACGGGTTCAAGGCCAACGAAATCTCATTTAAGTCCACCTCTCGTGTAATTACTTCAAGGACGCGTTTGTGCAAAAAATTGCGAAACTTTCACTTTTTCTCCTGACCTCCTTTAACAAAACCGCAGATTCTAGGTGTTTGAACCCCAGTGATGAAACTTGAAGTCATTTTACTGAGAACATATCTGAATGTGGGAAGGACCCGGAGGAAGTGCCAGGCGGCGAGGGATTTTCCTCGTCGTTGTGGTGCCATCAAGGATACGCAACACTAATTTATTATTTCCCAATTACTCATTAGTTGGGAATGAGAATTTAGGGGGATTAAGTTTTCATTTTTATTTATTGTTATTCATCTAATTCTCCTTTATATCTTATGTAAAATTTCATAAAAAGGGCTGGAATTCGATAAATATCCAATGTCTTTTAATAGCTTAAGGGGGGGGGGGAGGGGGGTCCAAGACACAAAATTCTTCAAATTTTCGAAAAAAATTTATTGTATTAAAATTTTTTCTGTTCTTTTCCGCTTAAAATGACGTTTAAATTATGTTTCTATCTTAATTAGAACAGGAGATATTAATTTTTTGTTTTGCAACATTCTAATAGCCAGCCAATCTTTGTTTAAACCTTTAAATATGCGTTTTTCTGCATGATGGGTATTTCACCTTATCTCGTCTTTAAATTGTTATGAGTAAAGAACCGTTAAAGATAAATGGTTCAAACTTGGAATATGCCTTTTTCAATCATTTTACTTTAATTTTGATTCAGCAAATTAAAAAAAAAACATTTACTTTTGAAAATATGACTTTTTAAATCTAAGTTACATAATTTTTTTGAAATTTTTACTCTAAATATTTTTAATTTTTTAAAAATTAATATAAAAAATGCTGAATTAAAATTAAAACTTATCTATTTCTGTTTAATTAAATGAAAATATTTTGAAATTCGACAAATAATATTTCGAGTTATAATGATTTTAAATTACACCACTTTTTTTTAAATTTTAAATTTTAGAATTTTTTAAAAACTTTATGAGAAGTTTTATGATGTGATTTTGTTTACAAAATATATGGTAAAAAATTACTCACAAAAAAATTTTAAATTTTACTCAATAAATAAAAAAAAATTAATTGTGTCCTGGAACCCCTTAAATACATTAACTTTTAATAAATAATTTCAATTAATCAATACACGTTTCTTTACCAGACCTTAAAGCGGCACCTATACTTCTGAGATTTCTAACTCAAACCTAGACGAGTAAACAAAAGAAAGTTAACTGAATATGGATGGATTTCGTTTACATAAAATTTTAAACCTATATATCCTTCATATATTTTTTAAACTAGTTAATCATCGGAATAAATTCATAAATAATCAAAGTTGTATATCCTACTTAATGTTATTGAAAATAATAAGGAGGAACTGCAATTTAATACAAGGACTTGTCCTATTGTTAAAATATTACGAAACGCTCAGAGGAAAATAAGATACATTTTGTTGTCGAGACACGAGAGGAATATATATCTTTACTAGCCGCTGCGCAACCAGCATGGTCGCTTTTAGTTTTATATTTTCTTTTGCAAAACAACTCAACTGAAAGTAACGTATGTAAGGAATGTTACCATTTCCTGTCATCATAAATATGCGTTGTTAAGGTGTATTCTCTATAATTCTGATTTTAAAACATCGTGATTAAAAAATGTGAATTTCTATTACTTCAGAACAGATTAAAGATAAGACTGAGAAACCCAACACCGATGATTTTTTAAATTACATCGCTTTCTGTATGTACTATTTTTCAAAAATAAGTTATCTACACGTTATCATTACATCAAATAAGAAATTGTTGGGGAAACAATTTTTCTCTTAAAAAAATGGAATAAAAATTCAGCAAGTACTAAAATATAGCGTGGATTACATCACTCTCTGTATGTACTATTGTTCCCAATTCAGATACATACACTTAATCATATCAAATAATAAATTGTTTGAAAAATTTCATCACTTATAAAATGGAGTAAAAATTCAACAAGTATTGGAAAAAGTATAGAAAATCAACTATTACTGGCTATCGATTGTTATGCCGGCGACGGTTAAGCTTAACCTCGCGATCATTTATGCTTTCTCTTTCACGCCTCTCTCTCAATGAATTATTTCTTCTTTGCTTTCTTTCTTCAGACTGTTCTCAATTTTCACTTGATCGTGCAGCTCGCTTTCGAGCATTTCTGATTTCAGTGCGTAAATCCATGTTTACACGCGGTTTGCGGACTGCCGCTAATGTTTGCATCTGGTAGTTGCAGCCGTTGCCATTCGGAGTGTAGAAATATCGTCGATTTTTGTGCCGCATACCTACGCGTTATATATATATATATATATCTTTATGTTACCTATCAATAACATACTATCGATTCAAAAAGGACTTTTAATATTGCTTTCACCTGATTTTGAATAAATACTGGTTGTTGGCTTCTCGTTTTCCCGAAGTTTCTAACAATACTTCTTTTTTTTATTTTGACACATTCCTTAATATTTAGTTAGTAAATTTCCCTTACTTCTGTAAAATTCATTAAATTTCCTTCAGTTTATTTTCTTGGATGTTGAATAAATTATACTTTACATCAATATCACGTAGCAGTCTTCTTTTCTAAGTTTAGAAACGGATGAAACGTACATGTAATAGCATTTTGTAAATTATTATCCCTCCTCTAATTCAGTTGCAATTTTAAGACTTTTATTCTTTAAATATATGAAAGTAATCGATATTTATAAACGTTATGGGTGAGGAAATTTTAACTGACTTTGTTATAATAGAATAATATATAATAGACTTTTTTTTGGGGGGGGGAGGGAGGAGAAAACTAAATAACTGTAGATCTAAATTTTCCTTTTTTTAAAAAAATTGAACTCTTTTCATTCATGCATATTTAGATTCGTGGAAATTATGCACATTGCATTAATAATGGACGATGAGCTTGTAAGGTTCAATTGAAAGGATTGGGCGTGGTTAGTTAATAAACCCTAAAGAGATATTATGCTTAAAAAAAAAGCTTAAAAATTGGTGAAATCATGCGTAAATAATTGAAAATATAATATTATACTTTAATATTTCTTAGCAGCCCAGGAATTAAAATAAATTGAAACAAGTAATAATGCTTACTTTAAAAGAAAGTTAAAAGAAGCTTCATGATAATAATACTTTAATTACAAAATACAAAAATGCTTAGTAGATTGAAAACCTCCAGTCAATGAGATGACCTGAAAATTTCTTCTGTCTTGAATAACAGACAATTCAAGGAGGGTACGACGGCAAGAAGAGAGGAGATAGTGACTCATCCCCCTTCGAAATCTAGGTTCTTTATTTAGTATTACAATGCATGAACCATAAACTACCCTTAATAATTATGCTTATGTATACCCCTCCTGAAAAAAAATTCTGGGTATGTTACTCCTTCAATATCCTGCTGGATGATCTGTCAGGAATTTTGAATTGTAATTCGAAGTTGCCTCAAACTGATAACACATGTTAACACATGTTGTCTGTTTACGATTGAGTCAAATATTTTTTTTTCCAATGCGGAGGCACTTGTCGTCAAACATTCGCCTATACTACGCCGCAATTTTAGTACCCATTTTATTGTGGGGGCACCATATAGGCGGACAGCATTACCCCCTATGAAGGGACGATACGAACGGAGGCATTTTTCGTGGCGCGACGCCAGGATTCGATCCGAGCACCCTCAGCACCGAAAACCAGCGCTCTGTACCACTGGGCCGCCACAAGCTCTGAGTCAAAATTTAAATGCACGAAGATTGACGGGGAAAATGCTATTTTAAGCTGATAAATTTTCCTCAATTTTTTTTTTAATTCTAAGTAGAGGAGTGTTTTTATGAGGATTTCGACTGTTTTGAAAAGCAGTTTTAACTTAGAATCACAGTTATTTGATTTTAAAAACCTGACGGAGTCATTAAATGATGCCTCCTGTCTTTGGATGTCAGCAGTATAGTATCGTGGTTAGCGTCTTGAGTTTCCACTAATTGGATTCGGGTTCAGGCTCGAATCCCAATTAAGCGCTAATTTTTTGCATTGTCCCTTGATAGGGAGTACTTACTGTTGGTTCATTTAATACGATGCTCCAATAATAAAATGGTCAACAAAATCGCGGTACGGATGGACAAATGTCCTCGTGGCAAAGTACCTGCCACGTTGGAGAAAAAAAATCCTTCTTTTACTTGTACCCGAATATTTAACTCCAGGATAAATATTCTTCCATTTTCGTTGAGGGCTTTATAACTACTCAGTATTTGCCACGCACACAGATCGTCTCTCACATAATTGGCTGGTACTGAACTCAGAGTTGTACTCTTGGATAAACTCTTGGTACGTATTCTGTAAAATCTGCTCAATTACTGAAAAATAACTGCATTGTGATCATTATGTTTTTTTACATACTGCGGCAACTGAATAAATTCATATTCAAATTCAGATACATTTTTCTGTGCGTTGAAATGTTTACTTTTCGCCAGTGTAAGTCGTAAACAGATGGAGACAACAAGTTTATCCCACAACTAAGCTGATTAAAACAGGACCTATATTTTAACACATGATAAAAAGAAAGAAACTGTAGGCTATACCATTTGGCGCAACTAAGAGCGGTATGCCTTATTTCAGGTGCCTCAGAATGCGGAAAACTCATAAAAGCTGCAAATTGAATAAAAACATCCCATTAATTTTAACTCCTGCTGATTGAATGCCTTGTTGAACAGGCGAATCTAGGTGATCACTTTCACGCTCATCGGTGCCTACAGTTTCATCGGAAATTCGAATCGATGATTGCCCTTCTGTTTCGAGTTGGTTAGCGGAGCACGTCGGGCATAATTGCTTGTTTTTTTTTTTCCAACGCCAGACGGGAGGGAGTTGAGAAAATATGTGAAAATGACTGACTGACAGGGCTGTGACGAAATCACAAGGGATCAGTTTAAAGTCAGTTATTTAATTATTTCCCGATACACGGAAATGAGTAATTCATATATTTAATTAGTCTGTGTGTCGACAAAAAAATAATGGATGGGTGTTAAATTCTTTATGACACATTATCAGCATTTAAGAGACTCTAAATACTTCGCTTTGTTAAAGTTGGGGTTTTATGTAATGGAAATTATCAAATTTATTTACTTTTCATACCGAGGAGTATAACCTAGAGTTATTTTACAGGCAAAATTAACTACTTTCATAGAAGTAAATCAAGTGGAAAATAAAAAAAATAAAAATTAAAATGATAAATTTTTGGTAATACAAGAAATCTGATAACGCATTTTACTCCGAGACTAAAATTTCCAGTTCTCAGATTTTCACTTATTATGATATTTGTTTAAACAATTCTATACATGATATTAATATATTTGTTATCCCTCTCAGTTTAAGTTAGAAATAAAATTTTGAGGATCCATAAATGATAGCAGTGGCTAAAAGAAGGATTGTAAAGGATTTTCAATTGATCTCCCCGATACAAGGATTTTATATTTTCAACCTAAGTGTTACATTTCTGTCACGCTTTTTCACAGTTTTTTTGTTTTGTTTTGTTTTGTTAATTTTGCTTGTTAAATATTTCTTAGAACAAATTTTGCCTGTCATTTCCGAATCAAACAATAAAAATAATGGAATCATAATTTGCCTGTTTGTGAAATTAGTATTAGAGATCGATTTTCACACTAAGTAATATTTAAAGGTTATGTAATACATTCAATCTATCACGAGCCAAATACGTATAAATTCGTCTCAGACAAATTATGATCGATTGCAGACGTTTTACTCCACCCTTCTCGGCCTGCCTCTGGTAAGTTTCGTGCAACCTATAGAAATATATATATAATTGTAGGTCCCCATCAAAACAATAACCCGAAATATCAAAAAGAAAGTGATCAGATCGGGATACCTGACTCAAAGTATAATCCTTTCCCCACCTTGAATCTCTGTTTCCTGAAGTCAATAAACATGATTAACTTTTTAACAATACAAATATTTTCTTATAGAATTTCATGATTTTGTCTTAGGAGTTTGGCTTTTTATGTTTTAACGGACATCATTTTCATTAACATTAAAATCATTGAGATTGTAGAATTCCATTCAGTAGATACCATCTGTAATGGCCTATGATAGGATGACTTGA
>OU015492.1:131460443-131530443 GCA_907164885.2 Dolomedes plantarius
GAAGTGAATATAAAACTTTTGTTAATAGGGTTTTTAATTCGTTTGTGACTCTAAATCCCTTACGTAATTCTTTATAGACATATGCATAAATCTATCTATATATATATAACAGTTCCGTAACTGACTGACAGATAACGCACAGACGAAACCGCTGGACCTAAAGGGCTGGAATTTTGCATGGGGATTATTCTTATAGTGCAGGGGTGCACTAAGAGAGATTTTTGAAAAAAATCTTTTTAGATTTTTTAAAATTAAGTTTTAAGCTATTTTTGTAACTTTTTAAAGTTTGCATTTAAAATAATACTCTGAGGGTCATAAAATTTATATCACGAGAAAGATCATAAAATTTCCTTTAAAATGAAATCTTTTTCGAATCTTTAACTCCCTTTTCTGATTTTTTGGTGAATTTTCAAAGATAAACTTTTAGAATTTAATTTATTAAATTCTGATCACGTGGTTCTTTTTGTGATGCTTTAAATTAATTTTGAGTCACGTGCATAACAACGAAATAAATTGACAAAAAATATTAAAATACGGTAAAAGATAAAATTTAACCACTGGACTAATTGAGATTGAAGTTTTTTAAGAATTTAATTCAAATTAGTATGTTTTATGGATATTAAACATACAAACTAATTGCTTACATTGATCGTTGTATTTATTATAAACAAACACACACACACATATATATATATATATATATATATATATATATATATATATATATATATATATATATATATATATATATATATATATGGCATTAATTGTATACACTGACCGTTGTATTTAATTTCAATGTACTCCGTAGCGAAGCACGGGTATTCAGCTAGTTTTGTATAAAACAGAAACATGTTTTCACACATGCGGAAGATTATAATATAGTTTCAAACTGATGAAACTATTACAGACAAACTATTGTAATTTATTGCTGAGAACTCACGACCGGCGTATAAAAGATTACAGATGCATCAGTGTTTGAGAAATATTCAGTTTTCATGGAAATTACGGTAGTTTTCTGTCTGTCATTCTTACAGTCTATTTCAGTCCATCCCAAGATTTATTGAATACATGCTCTAGTCATTGCGATTAATTTCAGTGAACAGGTGTGTGAGTTTATTTATTTACTTTGAATTTAGGTGTATCAGAGTTCAGCTAGAAAAGTTTTATTCACGCTGGAAGATCTATTCTCCTCCAATACTACATTTTTTTTTCTAACGTGGTAGGCACATTGTCTTCCGGCATTCGTCTAACGCGACCGCGAGATTTGTTGGTTTCTTGTAATGGGAACGCCGTGTAGTTCAATCTTTCCCAACCTTTATCGAATCACTACCCCCTTTAGTGATTTCAATACATCCTGCGCCTCCTTTCCGACCCTGCATATTTTAACTGTAAATATCTTTTAAGAAAAAGAAAAAAACATTTAAAGACATTTTTCATAATTTGATTTCTATTAAATGTTTAATTGAACAAAAATGAAATTAGTCCTACCGTATGGATTCACAGTCAAGATTAGAAAAAACTCTTAACTAAATAAAATTGTTTTATTCCGTTGAGGAAACTACAACAGTTAAGCTAAAAGTGGCAGCACAGATTGGCTATTAATATCGGCTATTAATAGGAGTACAATAGAGTTGAACTAACCGACGACGCCTACGTCCGTGTGTGTCGGTTAGTTCAACTCTATGTACTTTTGATCGCAACTGCGGTGCCGCAACGACACCGGATCGCTCGTGTGCACCGAGCCTAAGAGAGGTCTCGTTTGACTTAGCACCGTACCATCTTAAAAGACATACAGTTCCCTGTTCGACAATCTTAGTGGGTGGCGAGGAGGGGTTGGAGAATACTGTAGAGGCTTCTTGAATGTCTAGGTGCTTCAGATATAGCTTACAGAAACCAACTGTGATCTTTCTGAAAGCAGCAGAAGTTGTATCACAGTCAATTAAGGCATGAAGAAACAGTATATCTCGCAGCCCCAGCAGCTGCAACTCTTGTGTGGAGTAAGTAGTGGTTGGAATATTTCCACGGCCGGGTTGATTAAAATGATATCCTTATCAGGTGGGGTGATGGCCATTAGGAGAACTGCTAAGTCTACATCTTCTCCAACGACAGCAATAAAAGAATTATTTTTTGATTTCTCAATCGCGGTTCTCACAATCAAGGAGTCAGCATCACTTGGTGCTTCTTGCGTGTTAATTTCACCAGTCTCAAGTTGATATCTAAGCATGGAGATCAGTCTTATTTTGTTGTTCTTGTTGGAGAGAAATTGGTCTTGTTTGGCGTTAATTATTGTATCCAAACTGAAAACAATATCAGCGGAAATGTTTACACGATACCGGCGTTTCTGTTCTGTCGTCTTCGTGCTGTTGGTTGAGTTGGAGTATCCATCAAAGACAACTGTACAGCTCCTTCCAAGGTAGTGGCTCTTGATAAATTTCACGTAAGATTGACAAATTGTGAAAACTGTTGCTGATCTTGGCCGAATCACTTTGTGCAACAGGAATCCTCCATCAACCGTTGTCCTCCGTCAAAGTTTGGTAGGTGGCAAGGCTTTTTGGTTGGATCGAAAAGTGTGTAAAGACTAGATTTGTTAGTTTTTTTCAATCCGGTTTCACTGAAGAAAGATAGAGGGAATGGGGCCAACTCAAATTTCAAATAATTTATCAAGTCTTCATCGGTTTGCTTGCTGATTGAAATTCATTGAAACAAGAGAGGGTCTAATGGAACCTTTTCATTATTAATTTTGATTGAAGAATTCATTGATGATAGAGGGAGAGCCATATTTTTACGAGATAACTTGATTCCTGAAAACGAGTTGCCTTCAATTTTCATCATTGCATGCTTGACAATCTCGACAGCATTGTAACAATTGATTGTGTCATCACCCACAACTTCGGTAAATATTGACGTTATGTCGCTAATAACAGGGAAGGGATGGTGATTTTCAAACCATGCTGTTATTTTAGATACGTCTTGTGCATTTCTATTTTGATGGGCAGACCCAAAATCAACATGTTGCTCTGATGTGGCAAATGAAATACCACAAAAGTCTTCTAATAAAGAGCAAATGTCATGGGTTGCACTCATCCCTACTATCCACTTGCTTATGACACTGTCCGTGATACCTCGCCTGCGTGTTCAGCCACCAGTCGTTTTGAAGCTTCGCATTAATGTGGTTTCAATGGTCATGTCTGACCAGACCCCAGACCAGAAGCGATCAGACCTTCGGATTGCAAAATAACCAGAACTGACAAATTTTGGATACTCCTCTGCTGCCATTTTGGATGAAAGACTTGTCATATCCTGCAGGTATAGTTGACAAGATTTAGCGTATGGAAAGTACCCACATGCATGGAAATATGGTGTCATTTTCTTCACGCAATTAAGGTGGGCGTTCCAATTGCCTAATCTTTCGGCGTTGATGTACTCCTTCATCAAATTCACCATCTTAAAATACTGAATCCAGAGTTTTGATGTTGATCCTTGTCCATCAAGCTGTTTCATATAAGATTCCTGGTAACTGACCTTATGTATTATTCCTAACCACGTGTGAGATACTAAGAATCTCTCCCGATTTTCTTGGAAGTTATTGCTTTTGAAAAATGAAATAGGTCGTTTAGACCGCTGCGCGACTGCTGAGTCACCAGGTATTTGCACCTGGCTGCATACCCTGCGCTTGTGAACCCCCCAAAATAGCTCTATTATCCCCCAAAGAACGATGTATCTATTGCACAACAAAACAAAATAGGAAAACGAAGTAAACATGTCGAAAATATTGCTCATATATATGCAAAGAGCATAATTCAGTAGGTATTTTTTAATAAAAGAACATAATCTGCGTGTAGTGCTGCGCACGTGTTCATGTTAGGTACTATTTGCATTAACCCCCCTCCCCCTCCTTCCAATCACCTTAGAATAGAAGTACAAAACATAATTATGAGAAGTTTCATGTCCATATACAAAGAATTTTTGTGGATGGCATAACCACTTAAATGGCAAAAAGTGGAAACTACAGCTTTGAGGCTTATTTTTGAAATTCGTAGGAAATCACAAAATTGCTCTATTTAATGTTTTACCTTCATCTGTTCAAAAATTAGAGCAATTTTGTGATTTCCTACTAAAGTATTCGTTACTAAAGTATTCGTCGAAGGAAATTTAATGCTGTACAAGTTCATTCCCAAGGTTTGTCTCTCAAATTGACGGTAAAGAATTCCAGAGGAAAAGTTTATAGAAAAAAGGGGGGCAAAATTAATTTTTTCATAAATTAGGGATTTTCTCAGGCTCATTTCTCAGAAACTATTGAAGATACGAATAAACTTTACAATGTTTTTTGTAGAAAATTTTGTCAGCTTAATTTTTTGTATCAGAATTGTTTTTGTAGGATCAATCGTTTTCAAGTGAAAAACCAAAAAACGGGACCTTCTTAGGCCCCCTCCCCCCCTTGCTCCCCCCTAGGGAACTTTTAGTATGTTTACCTCCTAACTAGTCCAAACAAAGTTCTGAAGTCAGTATTTCCCCTGTTCGGTATATGTTTCATATGGGCCTGGGGGCCGGACAGACAGTGCAGATCTGCCGACCAATTTGGGAAACCCGGGGGCCCTCTTATAAGTGAGTAAAACAAGTAAATGGGTTAGTATATCTACTTACCTAAAATTAGTGGAATACGTAAAATAAGAACACACAAATTCTTAAAAGTCTTCAATAAAAGTTTAGAATTACCAGCATAAATTAATAAAGTTAGTTCTTCCCCGGGCGGAAGAGCATTAGGTGAGATTATCTCTTTGGAACATTTGTGATTTGTCCGTAAGTTTAATTGTACCTAATAATCCCCGACATGATGAAGAACGATATTTATTACTTAGCAACTAGTTGCAATTCATAAAATTTTATTGTGTGTTTTAAGAAGTTTTGTGTTCCTTTCAAGACATACCTTGAAAATATGTTTAAGTCTTAAGAGGAAATGACTACAAAATTTTCATCGATAGATTCAATAAGAAAAATTCAAATTGTTAAAGTATTTCATTGCATAACGTGTTGATACATTAGAACAGTTTTAAGTCTATGTAGAATAAGGCCTTTAAACTTTAAACACAAATTTTTCCTGATAAGTATATCTTTTTGCTTAAATCCACGCCAGCAAAACTTGTAAAATTTATTGATGATATTACGCTAAACCAGCGAACACCCAACTTCGAAAATATTGTCTAAAATTAAGCATAAAAAACTTTTAATTGATGAATACTGAAGGATTCTGTACTAAGAAAATAGATTTATTTTATGTAGTTAATAAATAAACCTTAAACTTTTAATGTCTTAATCAAACATTTTACCAGCCCAGGAATTATATATAAGTTCTATCAAGTTACTGAATTATAAGTTACCTTTTTTTACCACCAAATATTCTTGTGTCATTTTTTATATACTTTTATTTTCTCACTAAGATAAAAGATTTAAGGTACAATAACTTAGATATGTGTGTTTCATTTGATCAACAACCTAATTCATGCATCGGGATAAATTAGTATTCTAAAATATCAAAGAGGATCAAGTAGAGAGTTTTAAAAGAAAAGTGATAGTTGTTATCTATATCTAGTGTCCTAATACTGAGGTAAAATATATAGAATGTTACGACTGTATCCCATGTTGTAAGTGGATATCCATAATGAGTGCGAAAATTAAGAAATACGAGTGTATCAAAATCACAATAGATTTCATTGACATATTTAGAGCTCGGGTTTCTAAATTTTGATTGTTTCACTGATAAGGATGTCTTGATGGATATGAAGAAAGCGTTTGTTTCATTTGTGGAATTTTAACAATGTAAGTCTAATAACATTTTCCTTTTAAATATAAGATGATTCTGAATTGTCGATATGTGGAAATGCTTAACATATGCATTTTCCTTACAAAAACTGTCTTTCCTGAAAGTCAGTAGCGTTTGCCCATGGTGATATTTGTCCTATTGTTACTTATTTATCCTTAAGTGGAAAGGAAATGACATATTTCATGTGTGAACTTTCATTCTTTGAAACGTATTCATCGATTTCATTGACTAACTGTGATCAAATGGAAGGCCTAAAGAAGAGATAATTATGTTTCTTACTCAGAATGAATAGTGAAGTCTTTGGCACATTTTATACATCCGTATGAAAAATGTATGCTATCCTTCGCTAGTAACTTCTGCGGTTAGCATTAAATTATTTTACCAGCATAGAATAATACGTGGAAAATATTTGTAAAAACGACATTCGTGTACCAATAGCGTCGAAGCTCTTGTCACTAGGACTTTAAAGCGACCCAAAGAAAAAAAAAATTGTGCGGTCGGGACACCCCCGTCAGGAACGAAGTTCCTTACGTTATTTTTTCAACTCTAAACGTGATTTAATATGTAGATTTCTATTGATTATATTAGTGCATTTTTGTCACGCCAAAAAGCGCAGCCCTCTTTTATTCAACCAACTCCAACCAACCAACTCTCTCTCTCTCTCTCTCTCTCTCTCTCTCTAAAATTTTAATATATATAATGTTAATATATATATATATATATATATATATATATATATATGTATGTATGTATGTATATATATATATATATATATATATATATATATATATATATACACATACATATATACATATATACTACATATATATATATACATATATATATATACATATATATATATATATATATATATATATATATATATATATATATATATATATATATATATATATATATATATATATATATTGCGCTATTCCCAGAGTGGGAATAGAAACGGCCAGCGCTTGTGTGGGGATTTGAACCAGGGACATTTCACTCCGTATTTCGATAGTCCGATACTCCGTAGTCCGATGCGATAACCATTCAGCCACAGAGTCCTTGAGAAAAAGCTCTTATGAAGGGGGCATAACGCTTTTTCGTTTGGTGACGATTCCTGCCAGTTCACTCTACTGTGAGCCGCGTAAAAGAACTTCGTTCCAATAACTCGTTTCGTTGCTATATAAGGCTCGGTGCACACGAACGATCCGGTGTCGTTGCGGCACCGCAGTTGCGATCAGGCAGTACATAGAGTTGAACTGACTCACACGGGTGTACACGAGCCTAAATAATGATTGCGATTAAAACAATAAAGAATAAATTCTTTGAAATTTTGCAACCTCTAATCTTATTTGTATAAGCAGGCCTAGCGTGGTATCTCTCTTTGCAACATTCACAAAACGGTTTTCGAATTGCTACTAGAGCACTGACAGAGTCTGCGGGTCTTTTCATTAGATTGGTTATTTGTAGCCGGAAGTATGCAATTAAGACTGTAGAAAATTATTTTTTAATACTTTTGTGAAGCAAAAAATAACCCGCAGCGCTTTCAGAACCAACCAAGCACTTATCCATTCACACATTTGCATATGTACCAGAAATGAAAAAATTCTAGTCGTTTGAAAATAGAGATACATCCGTATTAATATCAGTAAAATTTGATTTAAAGCATGGTGATGGCCAACTACAAAATGGAAGTTGATCTTTATAGCTATGATACAGAAATTGGTTTGTATTAAAAGGATTTTACAACATAGCGAGTAAATGCTCTTTTTTATTCATTTTGTTTTTATTTATTTATTTATTTATTTATTTTTACAGTCGACACCACTTTCTTGGATTTGTTAACAAGAATTTTCGATCGGTAATTAAATAGAAACCTTAAATGAGTTTTGGAACCCACTGTTGTTTTTAAATCATCAAAGTTTATAACCTGCAGTATGGTACCATATCTCTTTTATAAAATTTGATAATTTTTACATTTACTCAAATACTGAACGTGTGAATTACATTATAAACTAAACGCTTATAATAGCATTGCCTTTGTGTATGTGTTAGTTTGCATTGTGAATATTGTAATTTAAAATTTATACACACGCTCTTGAGTAAAATATTTTGTTATATTTTTTAAATGTGTTTAATAGAGTTTGCATTATTAAAAGTAAAGGTTGGGGGGGGATGCTAGAAATACTAGAAAATTTTCGCGGAGTTCGTGGACAGTAACACTTGAGAAGAATGGGGCTGACTGTGCGTTAGTAATTTTGTAATTCCTTAAGTTATTTTTGAAAAATTAAGAATTTCTGTGCTGGTAGCAGTAATTTTGTGAAGTAATAAATAAATATTTAATTTTTTTAGCATCAGTTTTAGCTATCTAAATTAGATTTACCAATAATCAAGTTCTCCTCTTTCAATCTTTTCCCCCAAACTTTTGCAAAGTTTCAGAACATTGAAGTTGAAATTGTAATTATTCTAATAAAAATTTTCAATTTTCATTTTTAAGTCTTTTTTGCTAGATTCGATATTTTTTTATCATTCTCGTAGAAGCCCAGTATAATATCATAAGAGAAATTCGTTAAATTCGCATTCCTTTTACCCCGGGTCTTACAATCGTCGCATTTCGGCTTTAATAAGTGAGAAGAATTTCTTCTTCTACCACTGCGTATGTTTAATATGCCTTTAATGAATGCAGCTACCTTGAAATTTATTGCTAAATGGAGAAAATGTAAACGTTAAGAATTTGCAAGAATGAGCCTGTTCTGCTGACTCGGAAAAGATAATTTGGGTTTTCTGCTGTGTTCAACCACTGTGAATGAATGAATCGTTCAATATTTAGCATGATGAAATCGACCGGAAGAAGCAAACATTTCAAGACTTTGGTCAAAAACGGCTAACATGTTGAAACATATTTCGGCGGCAGAAAAAAATAGGTCTTCCAATAATTCGTCAGAGCATGACACAATTTTCTGCGGTTTACCATCAAAGCAAAAAATGTAAACAGAATTGCAGGGATATCCGAAACGTTGCTTAAGAATGCTTGCTATGAAAATTGTAGTTTTGCTTGTCAGATTCGGGAAATGCATTTGGAACTTTCCCCTTCTCTCTCAAACTGGAAAGAATGGAGCTTTGAGTAGGGAATGCATGGAACAATTACAGTTATAAACAAGATACTAAAGTTTAATAACTTCGGTTTAACTTGAAGTTATAAAAACCACATAGGGATAAAATGCTTACATAGTATGCATATAGTTACTTAATTGCAAACTCGTGCATTCACATGCGTGCATCGTCATTACATTTGACATTACGTTTTGATATCAGATATCCGATTAATCGTCTTCCCCATTAATTTATCGCGACAATCAAGTTTCTGGTCTTAAGGTGGCTTCGTACACAAAACTTATCGTATCCTGGCAATACGTGCGTGCGGTGATATATCCTTTATATACATACACTGAAGTGCCACTGAATTAGGGATAGCAAAGCCTATGCAAATTGTGTAGCACTGCGCATCATGTATGCGCAAGTGAGGGCGCTGTGGTAACTGCATATATAGCTCGTACTGTGGTTGTTCTGAATTAGTTGTTGGAATTGCCAGTATGGGTAAACTGCCTGATTTAGACGCCTTCGATCGCGGACAAATCGTAGGTGCGCGACGCATGGGCCATTCAATTTCCGAAATCGTCAGTCAGCTAGGATTTTCAAGGTCGACAGTGTCAAGAGTATACCAAGAATATATGGATGGTGAAAAAAAAACTAGCGATCGGGCAAACTACAAAGGACAATTAGTCTTGACAGTGCGTGGTGAGAGACGGCTCAGGCGTATTGTACGTAGCCAGCGAAGCCAAACATTAGCTCAAATTACCACCCAGTTTAATGACGGTGCCAGTCGTACAGTCAGTAAATGGACTGTGCAACGCTCGCTTCACCGTATGGGTTTCGGGAGCCGTCGACCTACGAGAGTACCATTGCTCTATACTCGCCATCGGGCTGCACGTCTTGCCTGGGCAAGAGAGCACAGAGACTGGAGTTTAGAGGACTGGAAACGAGTAGCATGGAGTGATGAGTCTCGATTCCGACTACTTAACGCCGACGGGAGGCTGAGAATATGGCGTCAGGCTCATGAAGCCATGGATCCTGCATGCCTGGCTGGAACTGTACAAGGGCATGGTGGCTCAATCATGGTCTGGGGTGTTTTTTCGTGGCACAGTTTTGGATCTTTGGTGCGTGTACCAACCTCCCTCAATGCAATTCGGTACGTAGAGTTGCTGGGTGATCACCTCCATCCGTTTATGCTGTTCTGTTATCCGCACGGTAATGGAGTTTTCCAGCAAGACAACTGTACCTCTCACAAGTCCCGGTTGCTTACTGGCTGGTTGGATGAGCATTCCTCTGACTTCTCTGTCATGAATTGGCCACCTAGAAGCCCAGACTTAAATCCTATTGAGCATCTTTGGGATGTTTTGGAACAAGGCGTGAAAGGCCATCACACAGCACCAAAGAACCTTACTGAATTATGGACAGCTTTAGCCAATATTTGACAAGCCATTCCCGTGGAACGTTTCCAGAAACTTGTTGAATCTATGCCTCGTCGTGTGGCAGCCGTTATCGAGGCCAGAGGAGGCCCAACTCGTTACTAGGTAGGTATCCCTAATTCAGTGGCACTTTAGTGTATATATATACACAGGGTGATTTTTTTTAAACTGACACTACTCAGAGCCATCTGTAGCACGATCTATCAGCCGGAATTCCATCAAAATTGATAGAGGGACTAAGGACGACATGGGAAAGAGTTTCCGTAAAAAAGAAAAAAAAATGTTCCAGAAGTCGTCGATAGGGGACGATATGGCGCTGTTGTTGTCGACTCACCCGAGAATTTGGATCAAAGGCAAGTAAAATATCAAAATGCAAATTAATGAGTGTAGTCGACAGCAGCGGCAGTATTTTGGGCTATAAAGGTCAGTGCGGAATCTGTCGAGCCTTCGCTTTACAGAAGAAAGGGTCATCAGTCGCTCTTTTCCACTGGCATGGCCACCTCACTTCCCAGACGTAACCCATGTGACATCTTTCTGTGGGGTTATTTAAAGTCTAAGGTGTATCTTGGTGGAGTCTCGAACTTGACGGCCATAAAGGACGACATATCCCGGACTTTAATGAACATTCCTGGTGACTTGTTACGATTGGCCGTTGAGATCGTAGTGTACAGGATACAATGTGTCGTCCACCAGGACTGTGGTCACATTGAAGGAGGGAGAAGTGAATTCACTGCATAAAGTGGTGTTGCAGGGAAATTTCTTTGTTATTCATTTGTCTGCTTACAACTTTTTCGGTATTCATCCCTTATCTTTATAGCCTGAAATACTAGCGCTGCTGTCGACTACATAGTCGTGAATGTGTATCTTGAAGTTTTACTTGCCTTTTAGGCGAATTCTCGGGTGCGCCAACAATAACAGCGCCATATCTTCCCCTATCACCGACTTTTTGAATTTTTTTTTCACGGGAACTCTTTCCCATGTCGCCCTTAGCCACTCTATCAATTTTCGTGGAATTCCGGCTGATAGATCGTGCTACAGATGGCTCTGAGTAGTGTCAGTTTAAAGAAAATCACCCTGTTTATATATATACACTCAAGAGCCAAAACATTATGACCACTCCTACATTTTGCAATGAATTCGCCTGGATGATGTGGAAGCACGTGATCAGGTGGAAGTGGTATTTAACTGCTGCTGGAGAGTCTGAAGAATCATTCTTTCACTTACTTCTGTGTGTGATTTGAAAGGCTGCGGATCTAAGCGAGTTTGATAGAGGGCAGATTGTAATGGCTCGAAGGCTCGGAACAAGTATTTCCGAAACTGCACGACTCGTGGGTTGTTCGCGACCTACAGTTGTTAGTACTTATGCAAAGTGGATGAATGATGGTGAAACCAGCTGTAGACGACATGGTGTTGGACGTCCACACGCTATCAAAGAAAAAGGTCGTCGGAGACTGTCTCGCATGGTGAAGCAAAACCGGAGCCAGACAGTGGCTCAGCTGACAGCCCAATACAATGCAGGGCCAAGTAGAAACTGCGCCTGCGCTGGGCCCGGGAACATCGCGACTGGTCCATGGATCAGTGGGAGAGAGTTGCCTGGTTAGATGAATCACGATTTGTCATTCATCACGCCGATGGCCGTGTCAGGATACCCCGTCTTCCAGGCGAACTGTTGCTCCCTCAATGTACAGCAGGTCATACACAGGCCGGTGGTAGCGGTATTATGCTTTGGGGGACGTTCTCTTGGGCGTCTCTGGGACCCGTGGTTGTGGTAGAGCACACTATGAATGCTACAGGGTATCTGAACATCATTGCGGACCAGTTGCACCCTTACATGGCCTCTGTTTTTCCAGCTGGAAATGGAATGTTCCAACAGGACAACGCCCCGTGTCACAAGGCTAAAATTGTGTTGGAGTGGTTCCAGGAACATGATGCTGAATTCCAGTTAATGTCCTGGCCGCCTAACTCACCGGATCTCAATCCGATAGAACACATTTGGGATGCCATGGGACGGCAGCTCAGAGTTCAAAGACCACCAATTCGCAATATCTCGGATTTGCGTGACCGTTGCTTAAATATCTGATACAATCTGTCTCCGGCCATCTACCAAGGACTTGTGGCATCCATGCCAAGGCGGGTTGAAGCTGTGTTGCGCGCCAAAGGTGGGCCAACTCGTTATTGACAGGTGGTCATAATGTTTTGGCTCTTGAGTGTATATATATATATATATATATATATATATATATATATATGTTTAGTAGTGATCTCTCGCCTCAAATATTATATATACGAAATCAATATTTGGCATGGTTCGTTTTTGATATATTTGCCGAAACAGTAGCTTTATTTTTAGCTTTCTTCTTTTTTATTCCCCGAGAGAAGTTTCAAAATGATTTGGCTTCAAGATTTATAAATTTTCAATGGAAATTTTTTTTCTAAAGTAATATTTGTTTAAAAATTAATTTAAGAATTTTCATTTTCAGTTGAAAATTCTGACGATATTTCACAAAAAAAAAATTAAAAATGGATAAACTCAGTACAAAATGGGAGAGTCTCTCACTTTCTTCTTACAGGGATCACGTGCTTCCACACACATATATAAAATTTATACAAAGGTGCGGCATAAGGCGCGAATTATGGGCATAATCAGTGCTGTGTAACCTGCTTTTTTAAATGCCGCCAGTTATGATTTTAAACTTAGGGAAATTATAATTTACTTTGTTCAGTTCCCCATTTGCCAAGCATAAAAAGCTTTATTATATATTATTTTGGGCCTCGTTGCTATGCCGAAGTCTGTGTGAATGACTATGCTGTGTGTTTTGGAAAAAGTTTATTATCACGTTGAGTACCACGCCATCTTCACGTGACTTCAGGTCGCGTGGGCCCTCCATGGCCCACGTTATTACATTTGCTGTAAACGTTTATGAGATATGAGTTATGGTATTTATATGTCTGCAAAAAGCATTGGTGGTACGGAGGAATATATGATATACACTAAAACATAGAAAACATAGATTGGTTTTTTATTTGAATGGTATAAACCTAAAGGGGCATAAAACAGTGTCTGGTATTGAAGCAAGGGAAACAAAAATTGGGTTTATCTGACAATCATCACAATGTGTCATTACTCTTATGGTATAACTTCTCGTTTGTTGGTTACCAAATACAATTCCATACTCGTTGTTGCAGGGATAGTCTATCTGAACTTTTATTCTATAGTCTGGAATCAGGTGACTGTAAATTTTTACTCGCGTTATTTGTTACTGACACCTCATGCAGTTTTATTTATTTATTTATTTTTAAAGATGATCTGGATACAGTGGCTATGGGTCATCTCGTGGATCGAAAATGTATGTCTACATCTCGTTCGCGATCGATGGCCAGCGGTATATGATAAGTGCACTAAACATGACATTTACGGAACATTTCATGATGATGTTATTTTTATATATGAAATTCTTGAAGTGGTTTATTAATTATAGTCGAATTCACTAATAGTTGTTCTGCCTCAAAGATTTGATGTTTGTAACTGACATGTAGTACATTCAAATGCTTATAAAATTATTTCATCTATACAACAACAGGTGAATAACACAGTTATGATTTTTCAGCGGAAATCTTTGTATATGTTTGTAGACCTTTCTTAATTAACATGATTTGCCACATAATCGGATCTGTTAAAAATATTTTCAGCAGCACAGTTAACGCGTTTGAATAGTTCTGCAGAAAATGACCGCATTTCGATTGAAGTAGGAAAGAAAAAAAATTATTTTCCACTACTCAATTATCCCTACTGAAGGTTAAGAGACTTGGGTTCGAATACCGGTCCCGGTAGATCAACGTTACAAACTATTAAGGCATAAATGCATCTACTAATCTATACACACGTTATTATGTGCTTTTGTTATCTTTACTAAAAAGTTTCAATTTAACTAACACTATAATTGCTTTAATGCTGGAATACCAAAGTCACTGGATTTATGAATATTATATTTCAAATTATTTATTTTAACCTAAAAATCTACGACAAGAAATTTTTTATTATATGTTAATAAGATAACACTAGTGAGTCTCTGCCAGGTTCATTTGAAGGCTTCGTATAATGGTGTATATAAAGAAAGCCGGTATGCGCAAACCACTCTTTTCTTGACAGGCAAGCGGGTTCCGCTGGTCACGTAAAGCACTCCTCACGTAAGAGCACCAGTTTTAGCTTAAAGGTAAAATTCCTCTGTGGGAGAGTAATCTAGAATGGATTGGGAGATTTCAACTTGTGGCAATAGGGGGAGATTTAAAAAAATGGATTAATGTATGAAAGAAAAGGCAGTAGATTAAAAAATGGTCAAATTTTTAACACCCACACACATATTATTATGATGCGAACGATGAAGGACATGAACTTTTAGGACAAATCTCACCTCCTTTTATTTCTCTAACTGCAAAAATCTTGAACTCAATATTGTTAATAAGGAGAAATGATTTTTAAAAAAACCCTTTGTCTAGAATCTATATGTATAAAACAGTTCCATGACTGACTGACTGACTGACAGATAACGTACAGACCAAACCTCTGGACCAAAAGGGCTGAAATTTTCCATGGCGATTCTTCTTATAGTGTAGGGGTGCACTAAAAAAGATTTTTGAAAAATTCTTCTTAGATTTTTTAAAACTATATTTTTAAGCTGTTTTTGTAACTTTTTTCAAGTTTGCATTTAAAATTATAACCTGAGGGTTATATAAAATTTATATCACGAGAAAGATCATAAAAATTCCTTTAAAATGAAATCTTTTTCGAATCTTTACCTTCATTTTCTGATTTTCGGGGAATTTTCAAAGATTAATTTTTAGAATTTAATTTATTAAATGCTGATCACGTGGTTTCTTTTGTTTTTGTGTTACTTTAAATTAATTTTGCGTCACGTGCATAACAACGAAATAAATTGACAAAAAATATTAAAATACTGTAAAAGATCCAATTTAACTACTAGGCTAATTGAGATGGAAGTTTTTAAAGAATTTAATTCAAATTGGTATCTTTTATGGATATTAAACATACGAATTAATTTCATACATTGACCGCTGTATTTAATTTGAATATTTTCTTCTAGATTATTTTGTCTATAAAAATATCCGTTACGATTTTTTTATAAATGTAGTTTTTTGTTTTTTTGGCATTAATTGCACACATTGACCGTTGTATTTATTATAAATATATATATTTGGCATTAATTGCATACATTGACCGTTATATTTAATTTGAATGTACTCCGTAGCGAAGCACAGTTAGTTTTACAATATACAGTTTGAAAAAACCAGATCAGTCATTGCAGAACAGTGAAGACTGAATTTGGAGCTGTTAAGGTGGTACATCAGTTGACACCGCAAATCTTGAATCAGTTAACTCCAATCCATGGCAGAGTGTCGGAAATTTTCTCCCCAGTTTTTATTTAATCATAGATAAGAGAAATTTTGTCTTGATTATATATTCAGAATAAATATTTTAATTCAATGCGTGGGTTTTTCCAGAAGTTTTTTTTTGTATAATTTTATTTTTGTTAAAAAATGTTTTTAATTTTGTAGCGATAGTCTTTAATAATGTAATAATAAGCAAAACATTAGCTACGGAAAAATTTAAAAATTTAAAAACTATGCACTGTCTATTTGAACACTTTCTTCTAACATGTTAAAAAATAAATCAAAATGCTAATCTGGGATTAGAAAAATGATTAGAGTAAAATTCCCTATAGCTCAGCTTTGAATATGAAGTTCGACAATGATAACTGATGCATCTCCTTGACAATTGTTAGAACCTTTTCCTTAAATTTGAAACAGCAGTCCTTTTAAGTAGTTCACATCGGACTGTATGCACCTTACGCTTGCTAAATCCTGTCTGTCGTTAAAGCGGATTACACGGGCTTCTTCAAATTCTAACTGTCGGTGGATCGAGGAACCTGTGCTACTTTTTTTTTCTCCAAGAGAAAGTGATTCGGATTTCCCTCTCTTCGCCTGGAGGCAAATCTCTTGCGTTAGTATAGACGGAGCAGCGGGTTCTTTAGGCGTGACGTCATCTCAACTTCATCTAAGTAGCATTACGACATACGTCATAATTAAATGACGCAAAACAATCAGTTTTCTAAACCATGCATTTTCCAGTGAAAATGAGTTTAGAAACAGAAAATAAATTTCGTTAATCAACTACACACATGAAAATTTACTGGAAAATAACAACGTTATTACTTTACGTTACTAGAACGTAAATTGCTGTTTCCGTGGAAGCTTTCTACTATGTCTATTGCGTTGGATATACTGCATATTCCAAGAAAAAAGAAAGTCTTAGAGCAGGGGTGTCAAACTCAAAGGCTAACTTGGGCCAAACAAATAAGGTTTAACTATAGGTGGGCCGCAAAAAGAAAAAAATCAATATTAATAGAAACGTAGGTGTATTTTAAATAATACATTACAATAAACATATATAAAAGAACAGGAAAATTTAATGTTTACGTCCTGACACTTGACATCTCTTCTCCGTTATATTGGAGGGATATCTATATATATAAAACGCGTAGGTATGCGGCACAAAAGTCGACGCTATTTCTACACTCCGAATGGCAACGGCTGCCACTACCAGATATAAACATTAGCGGCCGTCCGCAATTTGCAACCGCGTGTCAACATGGATTTACGCACTGAAATCGGGAATGTTCGAAAGCTAGCTGCACGATCGAGTGAAACTTGGGAACAGTCTCAAAAATGAAAGCGAAAAAATAATTCATTAAGAGAGAGCATAAATAATCGCGAGGTTAGACTTAACCGTCGCCGGCATAGCAATAAACAACCAGTAATATTTAATTTTCTACACTTTTTTCAGTACTTGCTGAATTTTTACTCCATTTTAGAAGTGAAGAAATTTTCTCAGCAATTTCTTATTTGATATGATTAAGTGTAGATATCTGAATTGTGAACAGTAATACATACAGAGACTGATGTAATCAACACTATATTTTAAAATTTTTCCCAACAATTTCTTACTTGTTTTAATGATAAAGTGTAGATATCTTAATTTTGAAAAAGAGTACATACAAAGAGGGATGTAATTTTTAAAATCATTGATGTTGGGTTTCTCTGTCTTATCTTTAACTCTTTTCTGAGGTAATGGAAATTAAAACTTATTGATCACGATGATTTAGAATCAGCCTTATAGAGAATACCCATAAACAACGTATATTTATGATGGTAACATTCCTTACATATGTTACTTTCAGTTGCGTTATTTTGCAAAAGAAAATATAAAACTAAAAGCGACCATGCTGGTCGCGCAGCGGCTAGTTATATATATATATTCCAATATATTGGCCGGGCCGCAAAAATGTTCGTCGTGGGCCGCATGCCGCAAGTTTGACACATCTGTCTTAGAGGGAAGAAGAGAGCCTGTTGAATAGTACCCAGAGCGAAAATAAAATTAAAATATAATTGAATCGGTCATTTTGAAAAGGAATCATCTCCATTTTTAAAAAAATTTCCTGTGAAGCAAAAAACTATAACTCGCCTTTATGCATTATTATTAAGACATAAATTTAGTATTTATTATGTTTATAAGGCATCAATCCTGATGCAAAAATATAATCTGTTAATATTTTTTTAAACTTGGGGGGGGGGGGCAGAAAAGTTGGAGAAATGTGGAGATGAATGTTTGAAACGTGTAGATGACTCCTTTTAAAAATGATCGATTCAATTAGTAAAATACATCTGCATTACTTTCATATAAAAACATATTTCTTATAAATATTGAAAAATTGTCAGAATATCGGGATAACCCAGCTGGATAAAAGTGCCCTGCAAAAGTAACTTACAGAATTTACCTTGTTTTTCAAATTCTGGGGATAAGCTTAGGACATTTGGATAACTTAAGATTCAAAAGTCTAACTAAAAAGTTATTTTCGTACATAGACGAAGATCATGAAATAGAATTGTTGAATTCTGTATCTGTATGACTCACAAATGTAATGAGTGGTTTATGACATGCTGAACTTGGATCTCTGTGATTTTTATCATTGTACTGATATTTCTCATAAACCATCTCTTAAAATTTATTCCAGCCATGAGATATGACATTTTTACCTTTATTCAACACCTCCCTCTTACCTTATCCTGTTGCAACTCTTCTATTTTACATTTCTTTTCATTATTCGGAAGACCTTTCCTCTACTTGATTACTAATTCTCTTCTCTGTATAAGCCAGTCTCAGGGTATCTAATCCTCTAAGCTCTACTCCCTTTGAGTTATTTGTCGCGCCTTTTTCAATCTATGGTTAAATTAAAAGGAAAAAAAAGTATTTTGAGTAATATATCTTGAAGTGCTGGATATCGTTCACGGGTCTTTACTGACGCTTTCTAAACTTTATATGTTATTTACTCCTTATCGCAAAGAACTCGAAGTCGTTATTGAACAGAAAAGCTTTTATTTACTACTTACAACATTTAACATGAAGATCGCTGCAAGTGACTAAGATAATCAAAAGAATAATCCATGTTTTTTATTTGATATAAGTTGTTTGTAATTGAAATATAAGCATTTAATAAAATATTCGACTAATTTTCTAATAAACGCTCAAAAGTGCAAACTGGATCGAATACTCCTTCAAATTGTCTGTTTATATTACTTAAGCATGCATTTGTCATTATATCTAACATCTTGCTTATCTTTAGGTAAAATTAAATTTATTATTCTCTAACTTATAGTTTTGTAAATATGGTTATTCGATAGAACTTTAAAGAGTTGTATAAATATTATTTTTAAGATAGAAATTGTAATGGGCAAATTATAAAAGAAAGATTATAATTCATCATTGATCCTGACTAAATTCACTTCTAATCATTTTACACGACGAGGAATACACGACTAACGCATTACATTTCGTAAAACGTGCTTTCTTACGTTCATGAGAGTAATCAAATAATTTAAACTGACTTGCTCCTTTCCTTCAATTAACTAACCATGACACATCATTACTTTTGTTTTATTGTCAAAAGACGAAAAGAGAAAGATTAAAGTATACTACTCTGATTGCCATCAAATGTCAATATACCCAAAACAGCACCATTCTCCAACATCCAGATTTTTCGTCCACATTGTCTGCGAATAATAACCTTGATTCGGCCTGCCAGTTAGTACAAAGCTGTATCCACGTTTAATCATTTTTTTCTTTTATTTATTTTCCCCGCCGAAACCGAAATCTCGTGACGTAACCGGACCGAAACCGGTTCCGACAAGTCTCGTGAGAGTCGAGAGGGAAAAGAACCGGGGGGAGGGAGTGAAAGAAAAAGTTGTTATCCATGGAGAACGACGGAGAAAGAGTTACTACGGGAGTCACCACCACTCATTCTACAACTAACGAGATTTAGGACAGTTCTGCCCGACAGGCCCATCGTTTCGGTGGCGGATCCACGAAGAAGACTCTCCTGCACCAAGTGGTTGTTCAGGCCTCGCGCGAGCCTGGTGGCTTGCGATAGGGGTAATACCTCAAAACCCTTTCTCCAGCAAACTCCCTCCAGTATGATTCACTAATTTGTGCCAACAGCGTGACTCCTTTTGTTGGGAAGAATCTACTTCCGCAGCGAAAGTTTTTGAATTTATTTTTTTGTGCCAGCTTTTTCCTCCAAAGATGCCGACCGGAACAGGTAAGCTGTTTACTTCCTCCAGAGAGTTTGTTCTCTTTTTCTTGATAGTTTTGCTACCTTCCCCCCCACATACTGAACTACTTAGTGATATAACTTCCGACGAGATGTCCCGGTTTCTATCTGATATCATTCGGAGTTTTTAGTATGCCCATGGCTGAGTGTTCTCTAAAATTATATCGATTGCTCTCCGCGTTTGTTTGTGTTTGCTTGCACCGTTGCGCCTTGTATTGACCACATGGAAATATTGCGTGATGAGCTTTCTATTTCTCGAATGAATTTATCACCTGTGACGTCGGTTTCTAACTTTTCGGACCGATAAAGGTCGTTTCTGTTGTCCATGCGCAATTCTGAGCCGGATACCTTACCACATTTTCAGCGTGGCGAGGACTCGATATGTTACATTTTGTGCTTAAGGATAAAAAGTACGATGAAAGTTACCATGGATTAACACTCTTCAAACGCCTTCTATTGTGTAAAAGGAAGCTGAGTGACCCAAAATGGACTCAGGTAAGATTTAGAAGTTCACCATTTGAATATTCTAATTTGGTTCTGAAAGCTGTCAAAAACCCCTTCCAAGCATGGTAAAATTAAGCATAGTTAAAACCAGCGAATTATATCTTATTTAAACAACTTAAAAAAAGGGTAAATAATGTTATTTCTTACATGACAACTAACACTATTGTATGAAAATAGAAGGATCAAAACTTTCTCATTTCTGATTTAAACTAAAGCTAAAATTTGAATTCAGAATAAAAATATATATTAAAATATTACAGTTCCCCATTTTTTACGAATGTTTATTTCTTGTCGAAAAATGAACGTTTACAATTCATTTTCAATAAAAATTGTGTCAAAACATGACGGTTCAGTTTTTCAGACTCCAAAATTTCTGAGACTTTTGTTGATAAAGTGTATACAAAACTTTTTTAACTATGGAAGAAATAAAAGGTTGAGTCAGAAAAATCTCTTATGTCGCTATAAACAAAATCATTAAAGCGATAACGGTAGAAACGGTTTATAAGTAAAACCGTTGTTTACTTACTATACAAACCTAAAAAAATCCATTTTCTTACTAAAATTCATAACAAAATGTTTAGAAAAATAGTAGATATTGTATTGCTAAAATAGGTGTAATACTTTAACTGTATCTCTTAAAGAAACCGATTCATTTACCCCACCCGAGACTTAAATATGATACGAATTGATACATTTTCCCATAATCTATTTTCTTACGAATAAATGATTAACACAGGTTTTCATTTTTATTATTTAATGTATTTTAATAATTGGTAGTGGATTATTAATTGTTTTTGATCGGAAATCCACAGACACATAACAAGAATTAAGGATCAATTATTTCTTTCTGCAAGAAAGCAAGTTGTAGATGCCCTGTTTCTTATGTAATCATTAAAGAAATATTTTTTTTTCTAATCTGTCAATAATTTCTGCTCTCTCAAAATATATTTAAGCTTGTTTCATATAAAAGCATATTTTTCATTCTTCAATTTAAACATCTTGACATACAAATTTTTGTCCCTTATTATTATTGAAATAGTTGTTACACAGTATATTAAACGTTTAGTGTAAAGTTGAATTATTTATTTCTCCCCTGCTCATGATGGTTACAGTTTATGTTTGACTTGGATATACTGTGAAAAATCTTCATTATTGATTTTCCATTCTCTTTTTATTTATACACTATTTGATAGTAGGCAATATTTGAATGTTTGTGTACATGCGCACACATTATATTTATATACATATATTATTATAATTATAAATAAAAATAAAATTTTCTAGAAACAGGTTAAAAAAATTAATGATAGTTAATATTTATTTTTAATTGTACTTGCGTTAAATATTTAATCTGAAATTAGAATTTAAATGGGAAATAATAATGTAAGAAAACATATTTTAATGTAAAATTGTAAAATACTGAGTTATTGATTTTTCGATATTTTCAACTGATTTCTATCATTATTTGTGAATTATTTCAAACTTTTGGCAATAACTAGTCTGTGGTAGGAAATATCAATTAACCCCACATGAACTGGATATCTGTGTTATTATAAATATCCAATTTTAAAATATTTAAAAGCAAATACATTTATACAAACCATCAATGCAATAAATTTCGCTTAGAAATTCAATGAAGTATATTACGATTAAATTCTTTATTACTTCTAATTTTAGACCATAATACTATAAAAACAGATAATTTGGAATCACATATTTTTATTTATGCACTATTTGATATTAAGCAACTATTTGAATGTTTGTGTACATGTGCACACATTATATTTATTTACATATATTATAATTACTATTATTATTATTACTAAAGGCAAAACCTACCTATAGTCAAATACTTGATATTTAAATTTAATAAACACCAGATTCCCTATATCGATATAAACTAAAAAAAATTCTATTTGGTATCTCTTTTTTAGTATCCCTAATGAAATTGTCTTATTTTGCTGTTAGAAAAAATGTCTAAAAGCATTTACATTTCAATAAATGCGACTTTGAAATGAATAATTTTTGATAATTCTCTAAGAACTTCCTTCCCATAAACGTAAAATCTTAAAAAAATACTAGATTTATAGTTTAATTACTTAATGTTAATAGTTTACACGATTGTTGACTTGTTTCATTGGAGCAACCATAAGTTGAGGAAGCATAGCTCTCGAAGCTGGTGCTACCACAATTTGAGCCGAGCGCCCTCATGGGGGACATCTGGGGAGCTTGTACCCTCTTCTCAACCCTACAAACCCCACGACTTTCCTGCATACCCAGTGTAGACACGGTTTTCAGGACTCAAACCGAACTCCCCCAATACCGGATCCCAACGCGCTTAGAAAGACGGAATGGCCTATGCATATTATAACCTCTATTATTTTTATTCTTTCTGATTAAGAAATTTCTGATTAGGATTAGTTTCTGTGAGGAGCAAATAGACTTGAGAATGAGATGAGAAATATAATTTCTAAATTTAGAAATTAAAGGTAAAACGCTCAATATTGAATGTTAAACTGCAAGAAATTGGGCTTATACTTTTCAGTAGTAGTCTCATTGTCATGTAGTAACCTTTAAAGGATCAAAAAGACAATACCACTTCCTACTCAACAAGGTTTGCTCAGTTCTCTTTGTTCGTGATAAAGGAACAGTTACAGAAGATCAAATGGCGTTTAAGATGTGGCTTAGAATAACTTCCGCATTTTTCGAACTGTAAATTGTCAATAATGACGTTGTAACATTGTTAAGATTAAATTTGAAAAAATTATTTCCTAAACCAATGAGTTCGGTATTAAAAGGAGAATCCAGTAAGCAGCAACATTATCTCCTCGATCTATTATTAATAGTTTACTTTAATATTTCCCCTTTTCACGTTGACAAGTTATGTATAAAGGGCAATATGAGTTTTACACTTGTTGTACTGAATTTTGAGGTGGTGTTTTGATGTATCTACTACTCTGTATTTTATTCAAACGCACAAACACATAGATACTTAAGCAAAAATCCTTAACATTTATGAGAGAGTATGTATTTATGTATGAGCCACACTTATGTGGATGCTTAGAGACTTTCAAGATGTATAAATGAATTCCATATGTAATTTTCCTTAGGTACAGTACATTTGGACAATCAACAATGTATGTATATATATATGTATGTATATATATATGTATATATATATATATATGTATGTATATATATATATGTATATATATATATATATATATATATATATATATATATATATATATATATGTATATGTATATATATATATATATATATGTATGTATGTATATGTATATATATATGTATGTATGTATATATATATATATGTATATATATATATATATGTATATGTATATATATATATATATGTATGTATATGTATATATATATGTATATATATATATATATGTATATATATATATATATATATATATATATATATATATATATATATATATATATATATATATATACACACTTGGGATTCATACTATCCCACCCCGTAAGGAAAAGGTTAATTGCTTACAAGTAAATGAGAAATTATAGCTCATATCAATATATTCCCCTCTACGCTTTAAAGTTAAAAGTGCAATGATTCAGAGATTTGTTTTTGAATGTTCAAATATATTTACAAATCCTAAAGCAAAAATCATGTAAAATTCTCGAGCGGAACATCGATATTATTTATACTTAAAAAAAAAAAGAGCACCCCAAATGCTGCTACAACTATGCTATTATTGAAAATTCACATATTGATTGCTTTGTCATTGCACAGAACGACAAAGAAGGGTCTTTTTCTACTTCCGTATTTCGTGTAAATATCGTTCATAGGTAAAAGGTGTATGACTGATGTAATAATTCAGTGAATTCAGAATGTGAATGCAGTATCTATTCATTACATATTTAGATGTCTGAAATGCGACTTTAGATAGAAAAGCAGATCGAATTATTAGGTTCCCAGTAGTTAATCTTTTCTCTATAAAAGTTCCTTTTGCTTATAAGCAACAAACAATCGAATAGTATTTTCATGGCGATCATAACTGTAAAAAGAAAATTCAATGATAGGGAGTTGCATCATTTACTTTTGAAAATTTGAAAAACAGATAAAAGTTTAGAAATTTCGCACGAAATTTCCCTCTGTGCTAGTTTTACAACTTAAAGAAATTCTTGCATAGTTATTTGTCAACAATATGATATTATACCCTTTTTAATTTTTCTTAAAAAATTTAATTTACCGTAATGAATATATTGTGTTATTAGTTATGAGCAGCAAAGAAGGAAAAGTGTTAGTCTTCGAATTTAGTTTTCAATCAATTTCACTTTTATTTGAAACGTAATTCTTTGTTTCATAGTACAAATAATTTTTTTATCTACTAAAAAATACTGTCCCGAGTTCTTAATTATACAGATTCATGTACTGCACATGCTCTACAACACAGAAAAATATTGCCCGATTTTATCACAACATCAGTTTCTGTTTACCTAATACAAGCTTCGAGGTATTAAGTGCGAGTGAAACACGACCTCATACGACGACATTTGATTTGATTATTGATTCCATTATTCTATGTGATCGCTTCCTTATTATTCATAAAACGCCTTTGTTTCAAAGTGTTCTTTAACAGATTAAGATCGTATGTTTGATCAGATTCATGAGCAGCTAAACGCACGTGACTACCCGCTAAAAAAACTTGTTTTAATATCATTCTGTTTACAAACTCATTGTTAAAGTTTAAATAAGTGTCATACTTCTGTGGTCAATCAAAAAGGCATAATACAAATTCCTCCATTGCTGATGTTGCGTTCGTTCAAAAACAACTTTTGTACTGCACTCTTATGGTATAGGAAGCTATTAGTTGAACCCGATAAATTTTATGAATAAGTGCGAATAAAAACAGGCAAGTATTATAAAGTTTTTGTTTATTGTATGTTTGCATAGCGAAAAAGAGTAAAAATATTTAAAAGTAGATAGTAAATAACTGATGCGATTTCGATTACTTTTTCTTTCAACTGAATGTCTTAGAAAGTTTGGCTAAGAAAAATGGAGATATTCATATTATTCTACCTTGATGTTGTTCATATTTAAACTGAATATTTCTTCAGTTAGTTTTATACACATGCATAACATGTATTTAGTTAACTTAAATTGTTTGAAGGACTTCAAAATACAAATTGGAGAGGAGTTATTTATTTATTTTTTAAATGCATTGGGAAATTTTTTATATTGATTCCACGTAGAACTTGTTCGATGTTTGCAATACGGTTAGGAATGATATAATAAAAAAGTTTAAATAAAAATTCTACAAAATGTCGTATCTGTTTATTACTCTCAGTGTTTAGTTAATATCAAAATACAGTGAAACATTTCAAGCTGGTCACTTATATTCGACGGCCACCCCTCAAAACGGCCACTTTTGTTCGGAACCTTGACTGACCGCCATAGAGAAGTTTCAGTCTACTATCGAACGATATGCTTTTAGCTATCCATTTTTCTCTTAATCGGAGAGCTTCTTGCATGCTCTACGGGCATATAATTTTGCTGTATGCAAAGAATCCTAAATTCTGCCTCTTTCAAAGGGCTTCATAGCAATTGGAATTTTCAATCATTGTTTATCCTACTCTATTAAATTGGAGTTAAAAATAACTGCCAATATTTTTTAGCGTTTTCTTTGGAGCTATCCATTTGACTGCTTTATTTTAATTTTATGAGATGTAAATATTACATTTCTGTTATAGTGAAGTTCAAAAAAGAAATATTCTGGGCAAAAATGAAATTCTGTACGAAAGAAAACTTTTAATGAAGTGGTGGAAACCAAGAGAAAGGTGTTTTCAAAATTACTTAAATATTTTTATCGACCTAGTCAGTGTAAACGACCTAAAGGCAGACATAATATATACGGGAAAAATAACTTTCATTCATAGTTACCTAGGGAAAACCAGATCAATGAAACTTCGGAAAAACGAACGTCAAGCAGACATTAATGTTTTTCTTATTCCTTAACTGGAAACGTGCAACAGACTCGTAACTGACAATTACACGCTTCTAGTTCATATAATAATTTTCATATCTTATAGATGAAAAACGTATTGTACTTTTTCCAAAATAATTAACAGCAAAGAAAATTTGGAAATAATCAATCAAAAAAAGATCTAAATTACACGAATAACTACTATTTTCCTACCCCTCTCTTTTTAGAGATATGTTACACTTTTCCTTCCCATCGCAATTTTGATTTTTTAGTAAGGGTAAAATCTCCACCCAGTATTTACAATAGCGGTATTAAACCTAGTATTGTTTTTTAGAGATATGAGATTATTAATTTTATAGAGACTGACTCGTTGGATTCAGAAATAAATAATTTTATGTTCTCCGGTGGTGCTAAGAAGTGATAAATGCCAGTTCATTGCATCATGAAAATATTTATGGTTCATAATGCGTAACATGAAATATCATTCAAAATTAAACGAAAGTAAGTGGATACGTCGTTTAGAAGACATGGAAGCACTGACGCTGAATTCAATAGCCAAGAACAAGTTTCCACCGAAAACAGGAAAATAAAAATAGTTGTTTAAATACAAATTAAAGGTTCTTTGCGTCTTTCCTTCAGTTACTATATGCATACCATTCGTGCAGGCCTCTGTGAAGGCGAGTGATTAGCTCTGAACCAGGAATTTGCAACACTGATGAATTATGAACTAGCTTTACTTTCGTTGTGGCAACAAATGCGGAGTCACAGTTTTCCTAGCATGTAACATTACCTTTTCGATATAATTTTGCTCATATAGTCTCTCCCAAAGGAATCGTATTAAATCACACTGTCACACATGTGTAACGCTTACACCTGAATCTTCCAAACGAATTTTGAGAGGGATTCATTTACATTATTGTCATCATTATGAGAATTGATATGCAAATAGCAGGAGTTTTGGTCTCAAAATTCGATTAACCGCTTATCCGCAAAACTTGATGTTCCTGCTGATAAACCTAAAGATACTTCTCTGAATGTGAATTTTTTTTATTTAAGATCATTTTTATTAACTATAAATTTCCTAGAGCCTGTACAATCATTATTCTCTTTACGATTCATCCAAACGCTTATAAATTGATAAACCGTGTTAAATCATTTCACATATTTGCGGTGTAAATAGTTAAAATGATTGAATTTTTCTTTTAATTCTGTTTTGTATATTTTTTTTACGTGGTTCATAGTGTAAAAAGCATCTCCTTAACATAATACATTTATTTTTAAACATTTCTTTTCTGAAATTCATAATCCTGTAAAACAACAAATACTTCGAATCACTAGCATAAAATCTGGGTTGAAACAAACGAAAAGTATTAAAATTTATTGTTTGACCTCTGTATGCATCCTTGAAAAAAAAGCTGTGAAATAACTTTTCTACTCTAGAGGATTTCTTTCCATATTTTCATTTGATTTACAGTGGAACAACATAGCTGATTATCTACAGTTTAAAGTCTTGAAAAGTTCATTTGATTCCTACATAAATACAATTAAAATTAGCTACGAAGTATCTTTTATGTTAAGTTTGCGAAACGAATGAAACGAACCGTTTTACTGAGATGGTTCAGGCGAGTAACTACCAGTTATTTCTTGAATCGAGGTCCCGCGATTATTAGCTCTGACAAGAGTATCTACACAAGTGGAAATTTTTACAATCAGTTACTGTGGAATAATTTCCCGGTAATCCGTCCTTGAGTCTAAAATCTGTTGCTGCGCTGCAACAGCCAAGTCACGTTATTTGCTAAAAGCACAAGCTTTTACCTTTCAAGCAATGTAAACACACCGCTGAAAGTCCTTCAGATGAACCGTCTGAGTTTAAGAGTTTTACAAGATGTGTGAAATGTTTTTGAAATTGGAGTCAAACTTTGTGAAATGTCTACCCTCGATCTGAATGGGAGAAATTGTTTGCCGAGGTTTTTATTATTCTATGTTTATATATTTTGATATTCCTGATGTTCAAATTTCTTTACTCCCTTGTGTCTGCTGTATTGACATAATTATAGAGAATTCAATTACAAAAAATTATTTAAATTTTCTCGGAATTTGATATTAATATAAAATAATCATGGAAAGTTGTTATTTATTATGTGGGGGAATATAGCGCCAGTCATACAGCTTTAAATGTTTGATTTGGGTAGTATTGTACAGTATTTTGATTTGGGAAGAACGGAAGAATTTATTTTAGAGCAAGGGAACTTTTACGTACGTATTGGTTACTAGTCGGGCTTCGCCCAACTATCGAATCACTTGACACTCGAATCACAGTTCACTTGAATTTAAATTTTTTTCACTTTTAATTGCCAAAAAAATCCCCCAAAAATCAGTACATGTTCAAATGATCTACTTATGATTAAAAAGTTTGAATTAAAAGTATGAAAAATAGAAAAATGATTAAAAATTAGCCACACGATGAAACATTTCGTTTCAGTGATTCATTTTTTAGTGAGAATCACGCTGTGTTTACATCGTAAAACATGGCGGTTACGCTTTGTTCGGTGGAGTATGTATTTAGAATTGAAATATCTCTAAAACTATTAAAGTAACAGAATAAGTGTATGGAGAAAAAATTATCAGTTTTAAAGCTCTTTCCAAATATGTAACATTTATGCTCTTTCATGGAAAAAATATACACCAATTTCGACATTTTCAAACATGGCTGAATTTCATAACGGATGCCATACCGGAAACGGTCTACCCGGAATTGTTCCCCGGCTGACAAAGTTTTCTTGTATTTATATAGAAGTAGGAAAATTTTATGCAACTTTCTAAGCTCGAAAAAGAGTTAATTCAGTAATAACTAGTTGTACAGTCATTACTATTCTTTTATACTTTCCTATCCTTAATGGACATCCCCCTTTCCTATTCTTAATGTAAATTTTGGAAATAGTGAATGGTCAAAATTAACTCATTTCAAAATCATTAGTAATAATAAAAAAAATTCATGATTAAAAGAGTGCACCATCTTGTGGTAATTGATAATAGTAACAACTTTTACTAATCGTTACGAGTAGAGTGTTTTTCTGTTAAATACATTTGCTGTGTAGTTATAGTGAATGCATTAGTTGGACATAAAAAAATTTACGTAATACTTACTGAAAATGTTATTTTCATCGTTGTTGTTAATTAATGAAGATAAAATTACAAAAAAAGTATTTTGTCATACTATTTTAACAATAAGACATCGTTAAAACTTCCAATATTTTCACATTAAGGAAAAATGTTTATTTGTGTTGTTTATGACGGCGTTAAAAAAGTGAAATTGGGAAATTAAGTTTTGGTCCGAACAAACAACATAAAGGATCCTGAAAATGAGTTTAGTTAAGAGTAAATAAATTCGCTGCCATAGATTAATTTTTTTGGTGAAACATACTGCGTCCTTTCTAAAATGCTCCTTATCCATGATATTAAATTATACATAAGCCAGTCACATTCTATACATAACAAATTAAGCAGCATTGGGTAATATTTAGAAAAATTCTGTAAACAGAATACCCGGTATCAGATTTCATTGCTCTGTTTTTGACAGAATAAAACTTGCTTTCACTTTGTTCCATAGTAAAAGTTTTGAAAAATTCATATTTACAATTTTAGTGTGTATTTAATCAGCTGCAAACTTCGAACTAGCTGGTCTATTTGCATCTAAATATAATTTCAATTTCATCGTTCATTTTATTTGATCTTACTCGTTACTGATTAATGTCATTTTTGAATGAAAATGCAATTTTCCCTTATGAAATGGTTTTGGACCGTCACACTGTTTATCTTATAAAATAGCTTTGGACAGTTAAACTTTCTATCTTTCTATGAGGAAGATTATAGTGCTGGAAATTAAAGTCTTAAAACCATTTCACTCGACGAATCCTTCACTTAGTACACGTCCTCGTGTTTTACGTTAGTTCTATATTCTAAGTGCGAAAAAAAAAAACTAAAATAAAGAAACGACTGAAAGCCGTAAAAATTTAAATAAACCAATTTGGCAAGCGGTCAACAAGAAAGACTTTAAAAAAGCAGTTTAAATTCAGTTCACTGTACCCGTATTGATCGGGGCATTTTAATTATGCTTATCGTTATAAGTATGCAGCCCGATAATATCATATTATTTGCGGCTTATCTTGCTTAAATGTTTCCTATTTCGTTGACTCCTGCTTATGTATGAATTGATTTGACCTGAGAAAATTTACTGCATATTTTTAAGATTACTGATTTAAATGATTAATTTGAAAGGTACATAACATTTAAGTGCATGCTAAAATTTTATGATTACGGTGTGCCAAGCATTAAATATTCATTTCTTTTTAAATAAGGTTTAATATTACTTAATAAATTTAAAACACATAGAAAAAAATATTTGTTAATGTATTCTTCCGTGTCTTAAGACGAAACTTTGATAGTAAATTTAACCCTATATATATATATATATATATATACAATCGGACCTCTATTTAACGAAGTCGCTAAATCCCGAAAAATACTTCGTTATATGGAAAATTCGTTAAATAGAGATTCACCTTTTATAGTACTTTAAACTACACAAAACATATTTTAAATTCATAAACACTAAATATTATTAATAAAAGTTATTAATCACACCTTTATTTTGTAAATTAATGTCTATTTCTTTTATATATCTTACTCCTCAAACAGAAATCTACAAGGAAAACAAGAATAAAGCAAAACATTGTCCGGGATTACACTGTATTTTCGATTTAAAAAAATATATTAAAATTAATGAATTTTAATGACATTATCGCATTTATTATAGCAAGTAATTTTAAGCATACATTGCCTCATGGGTCCTTAAATTTAATTACTGATAAAGTCTCTTAATTTTGTCTAAGTTTTTTGTTTGAAAAAATGTTTTCTCTCATAATACGTCTCGCATCTTTGCAATGTACTAAAAAGCCCTTCAGGCGTATTTTCTTCAAACTGTAATTCGCGTCGGAATATATTGAAAGAGCGTTAATGAGTTAAATGTGTTAAAAAAAGAATAAGTTTGAAAAGTTCAGAAATATTTTGAGAAATATGGAGGAAAAAAATATTGGATCACAAAAATAAGTTCGTTAAATAGAGAATGCACTTCGCTATTTGGAGGTTATTTTACGAAGAAATTCGCAAAATGTTCTTGGTTCCAAGGAAAAGTTCGCAAAATAGAGGTTCGTTAAATAGAGGTCCGACTGTATATATATATATATATATATATATATATATATATATATATATATATATATATATATATATATATATATATATATATATCCTGTAAACTTCTCTCTGGCAGCCAGTAATGGCTCTGAAAAAAGTGACCATTTTGATAGGTAGCCGGCGGAAAGAGGTTCCTTCCATAACATTGGCTCTATGGAGTCTTTAATCGGTTCTGAACAAATTATGGCCGTTTAAAGAGGTGGGTGGCTAGAGAAGTTTCACTTTATGTATATATATGTACACACATGTATATATATATATATATATATATATATATATATCGGTACCTTGGAACAAAAGGGCCAATGTCCATTTTAATCAAATGTCATTTCATCAATGTCAGAATATCAATGTCAGTTTAAGGATTTTTACAAATCTTAGGACACTGATCCTTACCATTGGCCCTTTGACATTGGCCTTTTTAGCAATTTATGTATACTCTGCTCTGATTTCACTTGTGCAGTTCACTCAAATTTGAAAGTTTTGGGCATTGGCCCTTTTCGTTCCGAGGTACAGATACACACACAGACATATATATATATATATATATATATATATATATATATATATATATATATATATATATATATATATATATATATATATATATATATTCATTTATATATTCATTTATATATTCGAATGTATATACGTATGTATGCATAGTATAAAAATTTATTTGCTCATTATTTTACTCAAAATATTTTAACCGATGATTTAAATTGTTTTGACAGTTTCCTCTAATGATAGCTTCGTTTCTTTTCATGAGGTTTCTTCTGTTGATTGTTTTGTTTTCGTCAATGGTCGCCGCCGCGGTTCTTTCCAACATTTTTTCCAATGATTAATTTTAACCTTTATACAATTTTTCAAATTTTTTTATTTTCCGATTAAAACTCGTGCTTGAACGATTAAAGAAATTCTCTTCTCATTACGGATACCTGAAGTGAATCTGCATAGTTGTCACTGCCCACACTTTGAAATAAAACATAGTGTCCTTAGGTTTTAAATATCTCGTAGCAGGGATAAATAACAGGTTTCCAGATTTCCTCAAATGTTTGATTGTCCTCTAAGATTAATCATCAGATAATCAAGAGCACAACATACCAGCATTCTTTGAACATTCTAATTTGTTCTGAAGGAAGTACTTAACTACTGCCCACTTCGAATTTTCCATTGAAAAAAGTTCGTTTGAAGGCGAACTAGCGTTCCAGGCAAAACACGCTGGAGGATGAAAAGTCGCTTGTTTATAACCAGAGAAAATTTTTTTTTTCTTACTAGAAATCCACAAAATTTTCTGATATCTCAACCGGTTTTCCGTTTTCCTGCCCTTGAGCGAGGCGAGTTTGGCACCTCAAGAAAGTGAGGGTATTAAAAAAAATTTTTTTTTTGTTGGAATAAATACAAAAAAGTTCTCTCTGTGCCCATATGGATTTTTACTCCCTTTTTTTCTTCTTTTTTTAAGAGATAAGTGAAGCAACTTGCTTTTCGGCAGCTTTGCATAGGGTGGATTAGTATGTTACGTAAGTAAGGTTTAAGCAAGAAGAGCGGTGGTTAAATTTTAATCTCTCGAGCAGCAAACAATTGTTACTGGGGGAATGAACGTTTTGTGTAAAGTAAATATCTGTACTCGAAAATTCCCTGCATATCATTTATTTATCTACACTTCAACAGTCGACAATAGGAAGTTTAGTAATTACGTTAAAATCTGATTTTTTTTCTATTGTTCGGAGATGGGCGTTGGAAGGCGTTAGAAAAGAACTGATGATAAGTTTTGTTTATTCTTCGTAAAAGCTGTAGCCGGTGAAAAAAACAACTAAGATTTTTTTTCCTCATTTTTGGGTAGAGCACTTGTTTGGTATGCTCTGATCACGGAGAAAGCCCTCATTGATTTCATGACCTCATTTGTACGACAGCACATAAAAAAAAACCAGTAAAAGTTTCATTTAAACTGGCACATAGTCCCTAAATATTAAGTTTAATTCACTCTAGTAGAATCCCCTTCTTGGGGAAAAATTTAATTATCTTTTGGTTATATAATTAAAAATCGTTTTATCAACCATGATATGTTCCAATAAAGTTGCATTGTACTGTAGCTTCATTTCTATAAAGCTACATTGTAGCGGTCGTTAATGTGATTTTTCATAAAGGAATAAAGGGTGTACAAAATATGAATTTGAAAAGAAAATTGAATTACATTTAAATGTGCACTTCCTAATACTTATTGATAATGGGATTTCAGTGTATATATATATATCCATGCAACTGAATATTTCTAAAACTGCTAATTTTAATGTTACAAAATTTAGTGCAGTTTTGTGTATTAATAAATATGCATAATTCTTCAACAAGTAGATGTATCATACCAAATTTTTTTCTGCTTATAAAATTTTTTTCTATTTTTTTAAATTTTATTGATTATTTCAAACTTTGGTATTCTGAGCTATAATAATTCGGAACCTTTTATCAAAATGTTTTTAGTTGGAAAAACCCAGCAAAGAATTACATCCGTAATAAAACTTAATCAGGTTTTTTTTATAGCCATACATTTTCTCTTACATTTCTAATCTAATCGAACAATAATTTTGGGTAAAATGTATACAATATTTTCCAAATAAAAAAGATGATTGATTCCTTTACAAGGACTGCATAGCACCGACTCTAGGCTATTGATGTAGTTTCTACTTTTGTTATTTTATTGAACTAACGGAAGTTTAGATAATTAAAACAGATAACTCAAAACTTAGCTTTCAGACTATGCAAATAAATCCTTAAAGTGAGATGAAATTTCTCCTAAATATATGTCTCGACATTAATTTTACAAAAAGCAAGAGTAAATTAGCATATTTTGTCACTTGAACCAAATATCCGTAGTAACAAATGTAATGGAATTCAATGCTAAATATCAATTTTCAGGATATTTAATCGTGTGTATGTTTGTCCCTTTCCCCTACTTTCAGACTCGGATGATGGTAGCCTTGACTCGATTCTGATGTCAAGGATTCAAACTTCAGACATTCACGAGTATGAGTTACATCCATGTTTTGTTTATAAATAGTTTGAAATCATTATGTCTTATTTATTAATTTGTCACCAAGGAACGAAAATATTATCCGTGGGGGAAGCGGGATTCTGAAAAAATATTAGACATTTCACTATTGCGTATCTAACGTAATTGATTAATTAGCCCTTGTGTACCAACAGTTGACAGAAGTGCTGTCAACCAACGAACCTTTAGTTCACCAATTTACTCCTGAACTAAAAAGTTAGAATGTTGACAGATCACGTATTAAAATGAGAAACTACCTCATAATGGCTCAAAATATTATATAATAGAATGCTTTTTAGATTACGAATATCTTTAATAACTCTCCTATTCTAAGCAGAATGGAAAAATTATTTATGAGGATACAAGTAATTTAAAGTTAACAACAAATTTAAATTATGGAAGGTATTAAAGTCTACCGCAATAAAAATATTAGGTAAACTAATTAAAATATAAATTTTGTACTCTTAAAAGTAAAATATTAGCCTGAAAATAAACTTGAACAAAAAAGAAATTTAGGTTTTTAAGGTATATTTACATTGATAACATTATAAAACGTCGTAAATTTTAGAAGAATGTGTAAGATTCCTGTGTGTAATGAGCAGTACTAACAAGAAATTAATATAGTTATTGTTTTCACAAAACAATAGTACCACGAATATTTTTCTTTACCAAAGCATTTTAATCTTTAAAGTTATATAGATGTGCATTGTACTGAAGTATTTTTTCATAAACATATAAATTAATAATAGAGTATCTTTGTTGATTTTTTTTCTCACATTCCTTCCATATCTTGCTGATATCTTTGATGAGTTATTCAATGGTTCGTCTATGTGCTTGAAAATAGGAAAGTTCCATCATATCATTATTGCCCCTATCATTTTATTGAAAAAATTATGCTTGCATTTCTTTCTACGTAATAACTTGGTATCATAACAGGCGCCGTTTGAAGCTCACAAAACTACCAAATAAATAAGGAGGTCGTTTAATAATTCCTCACCAAACTGAAACCTTTGTTACAAAAAGCGCAGATGGTTTCATTAATGGCACGAATCCCCATGGTCAGCTGGCTCTTTATAACCTTGAGGCCATTGACGTTCAAGGCAGACTGGTATCACTGCACCGACTTCTTATTTACAAGTAAGCGTTTGCTGAAAACAAAAAAAAAAGCTGTTCGCGAGCACCATAAAATTATATAACTTAACGTATTAACTTTACAGCAGTGTCTGAAACAGGGATCATATGACCAATTTTATTTATATTTCCTACCCAAACAAGTTTTATGCATGTGAAATGTGGGAAGACGTGTTATTTCTGTTCAAAATAACTTCAAATTAAGGTTAATAATGATTTGAAATTGCCTTATTTATGATTTAGATATTGAAAATGAAATTTTTCAATATATTGGAATACATTTTGAAACGATACACAACATTAGCAGAACATAGTTAATTCCAAGTTATACCTACTGTCAATTAAAAAAAGTACGGAACGCAACGAACTTTCAATTGAAGTAAAACCTTGTTTATCCGGACTAACTGGGACCATAGGCAATCTGGATAATCGAAGATCCGGATATTCCGGGTAATATGGGTAATAAACAAAACAAAATCCTCAACTAAGCAGACTTACTGTTTACTATGATAAAAAAAACTATGTCTTGTAACAAAATTACATAGTATTGTTTACAAGACATTAAAAAACATAAAAATAACTTTTCACACCATTTCTTAGCAAAGAATTGATAAGTTTAGTACAGCTTTCTTAAACTCAACAAAAAGCATTTTATTACCATAATTTATTGTACAATGTATGCAGGAACTGTACATTGAATCAAACTAAAAAGCGAATATTTGGCGTACTTGTAGTTACGTTCTTGCTATCATAGTTAAAAATCATTATCAAATATGAACATTAAATAAAAATAATGTCTACAAATCTGATCCAGATTATCCGGATAAACGAGGTTTTACTGTATTTATTGAACAAGAAATATTACCCTTAAACTCTAGATACTTTCATTGTTTGAAGATCTTAGGACTGTACTAAAATGTATATATATATATATATATATATGTACAGTGGAATCTCGATCTATCGTTTTCCAAGGGACCGATATAAATGAACGATAAATGCGGGAAAACGATAGATGCGGAAACGTAACAACGCAATATGATCGTTGGGACTGTATAAAATGAACGACACATACGGAAAAAAGATGGATCCGAAAACGATCGATCGAGATTCCATTGTATATATATATATATATATATATATATATATATATATATATATATATATATATATATATATATATATATATATATATATATATATATATATGTATATATATATATATATGTATATATATATATATATATATATATATATATATATATATATATATATCTATATCTATATCTATATATATTTATATATATATATATATATATATATATATATATATATATATATATACACAGTTTAAAATTAAATAAAAACTCTTTTTTTTAGTGATATGAAGTATGCTGATAACCATTATATAAAATGACAGTGCACTTTTACTGTCAAGTTTTACATTAGTTACCTTTACCAATATAAAACTTGAAGTTGCCTGCAACGTTAGAAAAAAGATATCTGAAGTCGCTACCAAATAATCATTATGTAACGGCAGATTAATGTATGCACTAATTATATATCTAACATGTCTCAGGATTTCAACCTCATTCGAGCGTTCACTTTCAACAGAATTTTAGGCACGGAACATGTCTAAAAAATAGAAACCTCCATTCGAAGAGCATAAATTTTCATCCGTATTTTCTTCACTCCACCCCTATAGTCAAAAATTTCACGTGAAGGTTTAATAACCAAACATCTTCATATTTATTCAACTAATTTTAAAAACATCTCTATACCCAGACTTGAGAAGCTGGGACTACAGACAGACGAGTGCAATATGTTGTTACATAACCAGGGCACTCTATCTCTTGAAGAATAAATTTGTAAGTTTCTTGAAACAAATTCAGAATGGAAAAAAATGATTCCTAACTTTTAATTATTTTACACCTTAAAACATAAATATATACTATATACACACATTTAAAATTACGTAATAAATTTTTCAATAAACGAATAAAAATATTGTTATAATTTCATACAATAAGAATATAACGTTATCATTAATGCAATAATAAATATTCTAATGATTTTAAAATACTTCAGTATTAATTTATATTAATTTCCAACAATCATATTCAGTTTGTAATTTCTAATTGCTTTAATTCCAAATCTCTATTCACGGCATACAATTTTTTACTGGATTTAGAGCTTAGAATATACGACACCATTGCCTTTAGGTTCAATCTAGTTGATTTATCCTAGTTGAATCAAACCTAGTTGATTTATCCTAGTTGAATCAAACCTAGTTGATTCAATACTTTAACAAGGTTTAATTATATGATCCTTTATTCTACTATTAGCTACCTATAATTTTTGTATGGTAGTTAATACATCAAATAGTTTTTATTACTATTATTAGAATAGTATTATTTTTAAACAGAAACGACTTGGTGCTATTTATGTTGATCGACTGAATTTTAAGAACTAGATCGAATGTAAATTCAGGGAAATATATGATTCTTCAAAATTAAAAATGCTTTGAGCTATAAGCTTAGCTTGTTATTTTAAAACTAAGTTGCTGAGATTGGAATTTCAATATAAAGTTTTGAAAATTATTCCAATTGAGTTGGAAAGAAATGGCAAGTATGTTAAAATTTTGCCTTTTAACCCTTGTGTTTTATTCTGCGTATTAGCATTCTGTGCTCTTCAAAAGTCTTTCAGGAGGAGGATGAAAATTTCTGTAGTACCTATATATAAAACATCTAATTCAACTCAAGTGTACTGTATCAAGCTCTAAATTTTAAACATTTTGGTCTGTATCCATCAGTTAATTTTATGTACTAAGCTAATAACAATAATTCTAATACATAGATACAGGAAACAAAAATATTGACATTTTATATCATGCTACTGAAAAAATAAACTTATAGATGAAGAACTAAAACAGAAAAATATTTACTTACGTTTCGAAATGGTCACTAATAAAAGCGTAATATATTTTTAACAAGCAACAAGAATGAAATAAGTAAGAAAAATTTCAATTAAGCCTGGTTTAGAAAAGACATTTTTTCCCAAGAAAGTAAATGGCGGAGAAGTAAAATAGTGCAATCAAAGAAGTCTACAAGGCGGCAATGAGAATTTTCCAATCCAAACAAAAAGTATATTTTTAGTAATTACTTCTCGAATGGCAGAGCTATATTGGCACGAATTTTATCCTTACAAAATGTGTTTTAACTGTGAAATTTTTTTTGTTGTTGTTTCGCTCAAAATAAATGAAAAATATCATTGAAATGTTAGTTAATTTTTTTTTTGGCAGAATACAGTTGTATCTATAAAAATCTTGAGCCAATCTATTAAACAATAAAACATTTGCCAGAGAGAATTTTTCCCACCTAAAGAACTTTTTTTAGTCATCAAGTTTAATTACTTTTTTTGGTTGAACCAGTTCTGACAAACACATATAGTATGAAAACGGTTAACGGAAAAAGTTTACTATTAAACTGAGTCTAAGTTATAATAATAAACTTGTCTATACTTAAAACTTACAAACAAATAACTAAAGGGATAAAACTAAATTAATTATACTACGGCTAAGCTCAAAAATAATTCCCTTGTAAAATTTTAAGCGTTTTTTTCTCGGTTTTTTTAAAGTTGTTGTTGTGATCGGTATGTTTAGTAAACATTTTGTTTACTAAACATGCCGATTTTTTTGTGGTTTTGAAAGCCTAACATCGTTTTTCTTTTTGAACCAAAGGATTAGCGATTTGAATGATTCTCTAGGATTGATTAGGAATCTTTGAATGATTAGGATACATCAAATTTAAGTACCTAGTAAAACACGTTCGAGAAATAGATTGGTTACGGGTTAGCGCCAAATTCATCGATTTGACTTTCCTAGGTCTGTGGCTCTCCTACAAAGGAAAGATTTTTGTAATCACGTAATAAAACATCCTCAGTACAAACTTTATCTGTCTCAAATAGGAAGGATTTTTATGCCCAGATAGATATGTTTCTAAAAAATGTTAGTGGTGTTCTTTAATTTTCATCTCTAAATTGTAGTTTAGTCCTGAGAAAGTGGGAATAGAGGCGGTACATTAATTTATGTATAAAAACTTCCTTGAAACTTTCCAACATGGTTTAATTTTTGCGATATTTGAAATGTTTTCAACTGTCGGGAAATATCTTAACTAGGTTGTTTTCAATTATAATTTTTGTTGAATCACGTGAACAGTGGTTAATGAAACAGCTGTGACAATCAGGAAATGGTTTCTCTGTTCATTCAAAAAAAAAAAAAAAAAAACCCAAAAATATAGAGTTTAATTATGTGGGGAATTGTTTGGTTTTCAGTGGTTTATTGTTCCGCTGTCGACAGATTTACGAATGAATATTTTATTTATTTATGTTCGTATGCTCGTATATTTAATTGGTGCTTTGTTTTCTTTACATTTTAAAATTCATTTCAAGTTATTGCAAAATAAGCCTTATTTCACTCTCTTATGTAACTCCAAAATGCCTTTAAGAAAATGCAATCCGTTTTCAGGCTCCGTTTTTACGTATGTCAACCTTATATCTTAATGCTTCAAGTCGGTAAAAAAAATCGATACTGAAATTTTTTCGTGTAACTTAAGTTCATGAATTAAAGACAGTTATTGCAAAGTGTTTTAAGCAATGAATTTTAATTTAACTTTGCGTTTACATACGGTTAAGAAATTTAATACTAGTAACAGCTTCAAATAGTCATATCATATTCAAAATAGCAATTAATATTTTCTCTCCATCAAGACATCGTTTTATCTCTCAAAGTGTAAATTTTTGGGGTAAAATCCAGATCAATTTCTTTTCTGTACCGTAATACTTACTTTGATTTATATCAATGTATGCTGGTGAATAAAGGGTTTGAAATAATTGACTTTAAAAAAATGAGAGCTTCTCTCATCACCAAGATAGTTCAGGTGATAGAACAGCGGCTTCGAATTTTGAAACTCGGGTTCCATCCCTGATCATGGCAGACAGTCATTACAATGGTTTCTGACTCCTAAAAGGAGTGATTATGATCCATCAAACACACTCGCATCACAAAAGGTCTTAATAAACGAAATAGCATAATTATAAATATAAAGGAAGATTAAAAAAAAGATGTGTACAAGCAGGCACCCTATAAAGATGCTTAGAAATATTATCTATAGTTCTTATATATATATATATATATATATATATATATATATATATATATATGTGTGTGTGTGTGTGTGTGTGTGTGTGTGTGTGTGTGCCAAAGTTTTGACGTATTTTTATCGTTGCTTACCTATTATGTATGTATATATGTATGTATGTGTTATGTATATGTATCTATATATATGTACGTATGTATAAATATACATATATGTATGTCAAAATTTTGACGCATTTTGGTACTGTTCTGTTTAACTGTTTACTGCTTGCCCAAGCGATACAGACTGTGTTTGGCGCGCTGCCAAAATTACAACTCGCGACGACGGACGGTTTTAGTGTCTGAAATTTTTCTTTCCGGAGGATCGTTATGGAGGAACGTAATCCTACGTTAAAAGCGCAATAGAAGAGGAATGAAATTAAACGAAATGAGAACACCGAAATAATTGAATTGTATGGACTTGGAGGGGGGGGGGGGGCTTGGGGTGCCTTGAGTGGGTGACAGATCTGTACTGTTTGTCCGGCATCCTCGAGCCCCACAGCAATGAAAAATGTCACCGAACTTGGGAAATCAACCCTCGACTGCGTATTCAGGTATTGCTACGTAGCGACTAGTCTTCAGTGATTCATGGGCCGATACACGAAAGCGGAGGGGGCCGAGGTGCGAATTTGAATAGGGACTTGGAGGTTGGAAGATACGGTCATGACAGTCTGCTTTTACAAAGACAATAACTGGAAGAATTTACATCATAATTTTTTTAAAAAATCGCAGCTTTTGCATTAAGTTATCAGTAATACTTGAAATTATATTTGAAAAGAGGATTTTAGAATAGTTATTAAATTTACTTCGTATCGTATTTTTCTAAAGTTTGAGAAAAACTACAGTATAATAATCTGAAAGCGATAATCACATAAAGCACTAAACGAAAAATTTTACTACAGCAGTGGTGCAAAATCATTGTCGTTTATAACTTTCTATACAGTACTTTTTATTCATGATTCTCCTTCTCAACTCTGCTGGCCGAATGGCTAGGGCCCTGGCATTCGGTACCAGATCCTGTGAGTTCGGATCCCCACTCTTGGAATGGACGTTTGTAGCCGTTCGGAATAGGCTTTAAGCAATAGGTCCCGGTCTAATGAACTTTCGGGTAGCAAAAGTTGATCGTAGCGATTCAAACCAAACCAATCTAATTCTCAACACAATACGCACTAACTTAAAGGTGCTAACACCTTTCAAATATCCTTTTTGACCTCAAAACTGGAGGCGAACTTTGAATCCATATAAACAAATCCTTCAGTCATTAGATATGATGAAAGTATATTTTTCTTACTTTGTAATCACTGCCCATTATGTAATATTATTCCCTCTGTAGTAGAATTTGTAATATTAAAAAAATAAATTCTTTAAAGGGTTTCATCAGTGAATTGCTCGTTCACCAAAAATTATGTTCCCAAAACACGTTTTTTAAAAACAAACCGCGTTTTTCTCTAGAGATTTTCGTGTTCTCTCTCTCCAGGTGATTATCCCAGTTCTCATTAGACCTAAATGAAGTGATGCTGTCACATGAATTGGAAGATTTGCAGTTGCAGGCGTGTTTCATGAAGCTGGGCAGACATTAAAAGAGAAATTTCCGATCGTTGCTCATTCGAGTGCCAATGAGTGACAACTCATGGATGCAACTCGTTATGAAAATCATAAAACTGCCTTTATACTTTTTTCTAAACTGGTTGATTTTAATAATAATGGTAATTATATTCCAAAGTGGTAAAAGGAAATTGCTATTTTTTCCTTTATATGTTCTTTAATTCTCTTTTTCTTTTTCCTTAAAATGTGGTGGATGGTCGTGAGCAGTTAGAGGATGACGCAAAACTTGTTTCTAGATTAACTTGAAAGAGATTAGATTAACGATCAAAAGAAAATGTTAATCTTTTGAACTTTTTCTGTGAGGTGAAAGATGATCATTTAAAAAACAAACAAAAGTAAATAAAATTTTGTAAGCCGAAGGACTGAAAGAAAGTTACTGAAGTGATACATATTTATTAATATGTTTGATATGAACATTTCGATCTTTAGAACAGGCATGTGTGTGCGTGTGTTTGTTTGTTTATTTTAAATCTTCTCTGCCACAGCGGTCATTATCCGAAAAAAGAATTAAGACTTTCAGAACGATAATCCACATTAATACCGGATTACTGATTTGAAAATTAGTGCAAAAAATAATTTTATCAATTCTCGGACTTTAATTACCGACCCTACCGGGTAGACTCGAATCTTTAACCTTTTGTTTCCAATGAAAATTTCTAGTCTATAAATTACCAAAAGTTAGTCCTTAAATATGGTTACAGAAACGATCTAAATTTATTTATTATTATAATCGTTTTTTATAAATATTTTATCGTTTTTTTTTCGCGTGTACACACCACATGATATATTTACATCTATCTAAAGGTACAACATATCTAATTAAAACGAGGACATATGAAGCCAAGAATGTATTTGAGCTTAGTTTAAACCTAAAATAAGAATTCTGTATACTTAAACACTAATTCTGATTTATCAAAAAGCCAGAATGACTATTTGGGAAACTGAAATAAAACCGAACTGAAAATAATTCTTTTGAAATTTCTGAAGCATATCTAAATGTCAAATAACGCAAGTATTCTAAAAGAAAAAAAATTTAACCTAAATAAATGCGATTAAAATAAAAACAAATCTTTTCTTTCACGCTATTGCTATCAAAGTAACTAATTTTACAGCTCTTTTGATTTTTAAAACTTCCAATCTTATACTTTTAATAATTATTCCAATTATCGGCTCAATAGCAGGTTTGTAATACAAATGTTTTGAACTTTGGGCACGCTTCATTACCTTTGATTGTTTGTACGGACAATATCTACGTTAAGTAAATATGACCCAAGACATCGAACCGACATAGAACCTAACTTATCTTTCTTAATGAAATCGACGAAGAGGATATTTACCTGGCAACGAATGCTAAGAAACGAATTTGTAGAAAATTCCTTTAAATATCACACATATTAAACAAAAATCAAGTCGAATATGCAGATATTTTCTACTGAAATCTTAGTAGAGAATTCTGATGTACTTACATAATTGCTCGTTCCTTCATAGTGTAAACAACCTTAGTAGCTAACAAAATCGCGGCGTGGATATGCGAATGTCCTTTGAACAAAATACCTACCATGTCTAGGAAAAAAAAACCTCATTTTGCAAACCCATCTTTTGTATTATCTGAAATTAAGTATGATAAAACAAATGTGCAGTGCAATGTACCTTAATGTGATGGAGTTTTCAGCCTTAACAAATTGATAGAGCCTTTTAAATTACGATGCAAAAATACAGATTGACGAATAATATTTCGAAACACATCTGCTAGTCTACGTCCGCGAAATGATGTCAGGGCTGAAGAACAACTAGAAACTTATATTCGTGAAACCAAAGCTAAAATTTCTAGTTCCGCTGAAAAATATTAAGTCTGAGTAGAAAGGCTACAACAACTTGGAACTCCAAAAATCACGATCACTTACTCTCTAAGCGAGTAACTGTATATGTTTTTGTTTTGACTTACTTCTCGCCGAAAAGTGTGCAATGAATGCTGAGCACTCTGAAGTCACGCGACAGATTGTTATGCTCGAGGCGAATTCCGTGTGGCACAATTTGTGCATCAGCTGTGGTAGCATACTGTGGTAACATTAGGCAAAGTTTCAGCGCAACTGAGTCAGAAAGTAACTCAAGTTTTGGGATGATAGTAGAGAAGAACTGATATGAGAATGGATAAATTGACGCCTGTGCGCACACATACATGCCTACATCCTACACGTGCACATAAATAAATTGATACAGCGATATTGTTTATTAGAATATTTCAGTTACTTTTAAGTATGAGTTTCAGTTGTAGTTATACTAGACAGAGTTTTGTTTTCAGTCTTCACTAGAAATGAAACTATATTTAAAATAGATTTACCATAAAATTAGCTGCACACATTTGATTAACATTTCAAGCATATTGCTTTTATTATTTTTGATGGTTTTTTAATATATATTCATCTAGATTTAGTGAATGGGAAGCTAACATCTGGCTCATTATTTAATGTTGCCATTAAAAATATTAATATTCTAGGATTTGCATTTTGAGGTATATGAACGTAGATTTTTCCCTTTTAATAAAACCATCTGTTACATCAACTACAAAGAAATTGTGAAAACTCTCAAAATTTAATTATAAATGACACATACTTGCTCTGTTTTGAAATCTTTTATATTTATACCGACATGTAATTAACTGTACATAAGTATGTACAATGAACAATGTGCGTATGTACCAAAAATCTGTTATGTTTGAGGAAAAACAAAAATGATATTTTGGTATTCTTAAGTAAATAGATTTTACGTTGTTCAAACCGCCTCCGAAATTCTTTTAAACAATATAATAAATAGCAATATTTCAAACTTGCATTTTAACCAGCATATAGTTTCATAAGAAATTTTTATTTTTGAACATTTCTAAAATTTTTTTTTATGAAAAGCCTGAATTCTTATGTTGTCTACATTAAACAGAGAACTTCCAAAGTCTCAGTTATAGATTAGCCTGTTGTGTTGCATGTAGTTTTCAATAAAAAAAAATGTGCTCTTCATTAATGACCGGTATTTTATCTCTTCGAGAAAAAGTGTCGTCTGAGATTCTACTTAAAAAAGAAAAAGAGCATTTACAAGTGTCATTCAAAGACTTCTTCAGTTTCCACTTTTTGATGAGTCTGAAAGTTCATCAATTTTCCAAGAAATGGTTTTATTAATTCCTTTACCAAAGCAATTTATGATTACATGCTAATAAACAAACGAATACGGAAGATATCCATGTACACAACTGTATTAGATAAAATTAAATCGTTTTAATTTCAAGTTTCCGCAGCCTTAAAAACATCAAAGGAATGTTAGGGATTTTTTAAGTGACGAAACGTATGACCTTTTTGAAACATGTCTATAAAGGTGACATTCCAAAGGATTCTAAAGGGAGTTTAATATTTTGTTTATAATAACCCTATATATAAATGCACAGGTGTCAATCGTTCTAGCAAACTGAGGCTATGACGTAAGCCAGTTCATCAGTTGAAGTCCCTAAAGGATACGTATTTTGGCTATGAATTAATTTTTTCAAGGACGTAACGTAAATACAGAGAATATTCTTTTAGAAATTCTAGGGGTATCTATTTCTCTCTAGAAGATATCCCCCAAGGCTACTTGGAGCCATCTCGGTTGAACACTCCAACGAATATCAGCTTTACACCACTTGGTTTTAATTTCTTTTTTCCATGTTCCCATGTTCCCGAGTTCGGATGGTTTGTTTGGAAAGCTAAACTCATCTTTCGCAGCACGAAGGCTAAACTGACCGATTCTGGAGAGCTACAAGTACCCATACCTACCGCGAGACCCGAACCACTTTTTTTATTTGGAAGTTTGAAGTCAGGTGGTAATTTCGCGAGGCGGGAACATAGAGGAGAAGATATTTCCGCGTCTAGAGTGTGTATCTGTAGTTCTGGATACGCAATTAAAAGGATACATCCATTATACGTTGGTTGTCATTTATTCTCTTCACTCTCAGGAACCATTTTGAAAAATGTGGGAATTTTTTAGGTTAGATAGTGGACATCTTGCCGGTGTAAGTAACGGTATCGGAAAGCTTCGCTGTCTTCGTACGAGTAGCCGTCTTATTGGGGTCCGGTCGAGCAAACTTTTCCCGAGGACAGAGTAATAATGAAACCTTCTCTTCTCAAAAATGATTGCTAGATTCTTACAATTAATTGCCGTTAAGTAATTGAGCAAATTTCTCCATAAAATACTTCAAATTTTGCGCCAGTGAAAACTGACCGTAAAAGCTTAATTCTTCTGAGTAATTATCTACGAAGCTTCATAGTTTATGTCTCACTTTAAGACTTTCAAATAATTCGTTTACAATGCATATATATAAACCACTTAAATAACTAAAAATAATAAGCCCTGCTCGTGCTTTGCGTTACAATGTATCCATTTCACAGTCCTTTATTTATTCTTTTTTACTTCAGGATTAAAAACTTCTTTACAATTATTACACAATCTTTATGTTAACTATGTGACTTAGAATTCTAATGTATTTACAGTTGGAATGTGACATCGATTTAAATTCAGATGCTGAGAAATAGGGCAATGAACTAGTTTTTTTTTAACTTTAACCATCATTAGGAATTTATTTTCGGTAACTAAAGCTTCACGTTTTTCTGTTCGTGTAAATTTTTGCATCGCGTGAGTATGGGCTAAAATTATTATTCAAATTGAAAGAAAATTAAATTTAGAAGTCGCAATTGTTACACCGCTAACTGTTGCACTTCATTTACACTCGCTTGTACAAATGTGTAAGATACTTATTTTCTATTAAAAGGCTTCTATAATTTACCTCATTAAACATAAAACAATAATCATATTTTCTATTCAGGTTTATGCTCCAGTGAATGCATGTTTAATACAACTGAACCGCGTCAATCGGTTAGTTGTATTAACCGTGATATAAATTTATATTAAATGATCCACAACGAGTAGCAATCTCTCTCCACTGCATTCCTAAAGTAAAAAAAGGTTAATTATTAAAAAGAACAGATATATAGGACTACAAAACTTTATTGAATAGAATAGATTTTCAAGTTATTGGGTAGCTGGTTACTCAGAAAGTTAAAAGTTTGTGACAGAGAATGAAAGATGATGCATTTTTCCTTGCTTTCAAATAGGTTTCGGACTAACATGCACAAAATTTGTTATTTGATTTGAAATGGGGGTGCAATTAAACGTAATGGGAAACCAGTTACCGCAACTAGAAATTAATCTGCTACTAAAGGAAATCCAGTTACCGGTTTTCGATCGCAAGAAGAGCTCAAGTCACGTGATAGAGCTGAATGCTGGAGGGCACTGCTCATAAATATGAGCTGAAGTTTTCTGAACTATGCTCTAGAACTGGATGGATGTACTTAGATCTGTTGTAATTTCTAACATTTATATACCTTTGCTTAGTTAAATTATTTGAAGGCAGTTGAAATAAGGAAAACGTCACGTAGCTCTGCACCAGTACCTTGATTCAAATGACGTCAAACCACTGTACCACTGTGAACTTTTCCCGAACCATTACTCTTTTAATTTTAACTGTGCGAGAGATGAAGGAAGGGAAGTAGTTTTGTTACTGAAGAGCCGATCGCACAAGTTCTTATGAAAGTCGTATGGGGCTTTCAGACTCAAGTATTTTTTGTGTTCAGAAACAAAGGGAATTACGATTCACTAAGCAGGTGTATCTGTTGATCACGCAAATCTTCAATACTAATATTAATCTAAGGGGAATTTTCCTCTCCATATTTTTATAATCACAGATTAGAAAATGCATATTTTTGAGTTCCTGTATGCTGCATTTTAAAATAAACCATTAAATACATTGCGTGAGTTTTTTAAAATATTCTAATATTTTCAAAAAACAATTTTAACATTGTAGTAATGAACTATAATAATTTTATGCACTGTAAAAAATTACCAATTGAATTTTTAAATTGAGAAAGATAGACTCTTTTATTAATCTTCAAACGGAAAAAAGCAGGCATAATTAAAAATATGCTTTTGCTAATCATTATGGCTTGTATTTTTTTACTACAGTAATACAACGTGTAATCTTAAGATGATTGTATCTTAGAATACGCAGGTGAACTTCTAATCCTTTCTCTCCTTATGTACACACACATATCATACCAAGCAAGCTGTATAATTCAAAGATATATAAATGTATACACTTTGTTAGTAGGGCTCTTTCTATGCATCTATTTTTTTACCATCGTATTGTTCTTTTCTTTGTAGGTTTCCATTTAACCCATTTTATTTACAAGCTTACCCAGAAAATCATAATATCTTATATTTCAAGATAGTCAGATATTTTATCTCGTGTTTGTGCAAGGCAATACAATTAATGTATTCCATGTTCTACATTCAATAACCTTGGATCAGTTCCCTATTTTTTTTGTCTTAGGAGGAGGTATACGAGTATTTGTGGTTTCATAAGTGTAAAAGTAGTTCCAGTTGCATACTTCATCCACGCATATGAACTCGCATTTTCGACGAAGATCGACTAGTATATCTAATTCTAGGGAATATTTATCAGGTGTCATTGTGTCTTTAAGACGAATTTCGATGGTTCAATAAAAAAGGAATATTTTATAAATGAGGTATCAGGCATCAGTTCATTAAAACATATTACTAGTCTGGAAGGAAATGGAGCAAAAGTATTAATTTTTTAATAAGGTATATAACACAACGGTTTTTGATTGTTAGTTACCGCAAACTTAATTTGATTGTTAGTTAACAGATTGATTGTAAACACAAAATGTGGTAAAACTAGATTTTTGAGGATTTATTTTTATTTTTTTTCTTTGATTTTCTGTGAATCAAAAATATTTAGCTGCAATCCAAGCTTATTTCTTTCAATATTTTGCTTTATGTTCATCCCTAAAATACCCATCCTTATCTTTTATGCTTTCTGTTATGATCTCATATTGGTCTTGCTACGTACTTGATCAGAAATTCTAGGACAGGGAAGAGTAACGTTTTCTAAGAATGTGACTCATCGCGGTGAAAATTAAATGTTATCGGGTAACTGAACAGTATATATAATTTGACAACACTTCACACAGAGGTTAATTTATATACAACAGTAACGAATATTTAAAAGATTTTTCAGCAGTAAGAACAGCTTCAAATTAAGTTTTTATTTCACCTTTTCATAAAGCTATAATATATAATTACCGTAAAATCTTGTGTATAATTCGTACTTTTTTCACATTTAAGGCCGTCTGCACACGGAGCAACTCAAAAGAAACGGATAACTGACTCGAATCACAAACCAGTCCGTGTTGAGTCGTAACCTATGTAATTGAATGGAGCCACGCACACGGCGCAACTGGTTACAAACCCGGTCGACCGGGTTTGTAACCAGTTGCGCCGTGTGCGTGGCTCCATTCAATTACATAGGTTACGACTCAACACGGACTGGTTTGTGATTCGAGTCAGTTATCCGTTTCTTTTGAGTTGCCCCGTGTGCAGACGGCCTTAGTCCGCAAAAATGAGTTTGCATATTATACTCGTGTTTAAAAAAAGAGGTAGTTTTAAACATTGAATAAACGAGCTTACGGCAGCTGTAAGACATTGTCGCAACACGGGTGCGCACGCATCTGCACTCCGTGATTCATCCACCCTTTTACTAAGCAGGTGTTCCTTTTAAACAAACGGAACTCACAGTTCGTATCGTAAACGCGTTCGTTTAATAACAGGTCCCTTGAAATAGTGATAGTTTTCGTTGTTGCAAGTGCAAAATTTTATTATTTTATTTTATTTATGTCCCTCAAAATTTCTTCAAGACGGTCCTATGCGGCAGCAGAAAAATTATCAATGGTTAAACGTGAGACGGCATTGAGAACGACATATCATGGGAGGATGGGCAGGTGTCATAAAATGAGGATGAGGATGGCGATATATATTGCGACGGCACCAATAATTATGACATGGATGAAACAACAATAGATGAGCTGTTTTCTAATGAAAGTGATTAAGAATGATAATTTGGATAGTATTGTTTGTTTAGAATAAAAATTTAAGTTTTTTTTTCTACTGAAATTAACGTTTTCGTTTCTTTTTATTACAATTTTTATTTCTGTTAATAAATATGTGTGCATTTTTTTAAATAAAATATTGAAAAGTTATGGGTGCGTATTATAGTCGTATAATTTGAATTTTTTTTGAAAATTTCGCTCAAAATTAAGCATGCGTATTATACACGTGTTCGTATTATAGTCAAGATTTTACATTACTTGCATTAGTAAAATGCCAAGCTCATAACAAGGGAGAAACCTGGGTCCATGATTACTTGGTACACTAGAGCTGTATACTGCCCACCATAGTTAAAATGTCTTATGTGCAAAGGTTTCATTTAAATTTTTTTAGTGTTTTTTTCCATACTTTTTCACCTTTTTCACTAAGATAGAATGCTATACCTGCGTTGGTAGGCTCTTAATCTAATACAGTTGTCCTAACTGCGTTTCAACCTGCATCTAAACCGCGTTGTATTTTCTCGAAAAGATAAAAATGATGATTAAAACACTTTAGCTGAAGAGAACAAACAGTATACCTTTGTATAAGTGACCCCTCCTACGTCAGAATGATCCTTGCATTTTATTTTCATATTTAAGCAAATTTTCTGCCGTGACACGAAAACGATAGTCTTTGCCATTGATGGCTCGATGGCTGCATATTTGCAATCACCAGTAAAAACGTGTTTGGAAATCTTTTTCCATCCATCGTATTTGCCCCCTAGGAGCATAACAAGTGCGAATCTGAGGTCCATGGCTACTGGATACGCTAGACGTGATCCTTGCATTTTTTTCAACAAATTTTTAGTGTTTGACCTTGGAATAATTAAACTAAAAAAATAAGATGTCACTGTAATGAAACATTTGAAGAAGTGTATTTTTTTTATCAAATATGTACATGTGTATTTTGCAGCATGTAACTGGCTGGTCAGTTCTTTTCATATCCTTTCATAGGCTGAATTATAAAAATTATCTTTAAAGTTTGATTTCTACAACATATTTCGTCCTATTTTTGTAATAATTATCATCAATGTATTAATCTAAATATGAATTTCTTGACTGATTAAAGATGAGCCGGATTTTTGATTAAAATAATTATTTATGAGCAATTTAGCAGCATTCACAGAAGTCACGATAGCAGCTTTGATATATTAAATCATACTAATTTGTCGAATGCTTTAAATATTATTTCACAAAAAATCTTATATTTTAGAATTATTAAAAATAGCGTAATTAAAAGTTTGTTATCCTTTACATCATTTGCACAAATTCTGTTGCATAAAAACATATCTCATTTATTTTATGAATACGTGTATATTATATAACTCGATGTTAAGGTTTTTAGTAATTTTTTCGTTATACCTTTATTTTTTCAGTAGTTGATGCGTAAAAGCGCTTTAAATTTCGTAAAAATCAAACGCAATTTACACGTTCCAAATGCGCTGCGTAAAATCATGCTGTCAGTTCCACATACATAATGCCTTCTCTGAAACCATTTCTAATGAGATTCCAGTGTAGCTAATACGATCTGAATATAACAGGAATACCATGTAGTAAGGTTACAGCATTAGTCCTGGCGTAATTTTTCTTTCCACAGTTAAATTGTTCGACTTGAACAGTTTTCACTTGTTAATGCCTTTTAATCGGAGGATTGCAATGTCTTTTTTAACTGTTTAAAAGTTATTTAAGTATAGTGTTAGTTTAGTAAAAAAGAAAACACAATTTATCTTTCTTAGAGAAATGTCAATCCTTTTTTTTCCATAACAATTTGATGTTGGTCTTTTTTTTTACGTTAGAAAATAGGTATAATTTCCTCTGCTGTCACAGTTGGAATATATTAGATATTTGACTTATTTTTATTATGACTGTGTTCTTGTTCAGCTAAATCAGAGTAAGGAAAAGTCTCTATAGTTCATTAGAAAGTGAAATGTAGCACTCGTAAAAGGAAAGACCCTGAATTTACATTCAATCAGGCTAACTTCCTGCTAAGGGAAATACCAGCAGTAATAGATGGAGATTTTTGTTATTTAATGGCAGCACTCGTGAGCAGTTTTCGTTTTCGTTTTCGGCGCAATGTCGTAAGTTTCGATGTCGTTTCAAAGAAAGCAATTCGTTTTAGAAAAGAAAGTAGAATTATTTTTAGCATGGTAAAAAAGGAAAACTGCTTAATTAAATGGTCACATGGCATGAAAAATAAAATATTAGCATGATGAATTTATTTAAAGACTAAGTGTGCGAAGACAACGTGTGTTTACATCCGAGTTTGAACAATACACAATACGTGTCAGTTTTAAACAAATGCAAGTTTAATGTTATTATGCTTAAAAAAGCAGCTTCTGTACTCAAATTAGCGAATTATGCTAATGAAAGAGAGATTACATTTTTTCTCAATTTTTCGCTTCATTCGGGAGACATTTTGGTGTATATGTAAGAATTTATGGGCATACAGGTATATGTAGTACATGTCATTTATATTAAAGGGTTTAACGCTAAAGAATTTTACATGCTCCTGTAACATTGCAATGGCACAGATCACGAACGTAAATTTGTAGAAATCCTGTGTGAGGCCATAACAACTATTCTTTCATTCCTAGTCGCACTTTTATATTTATTAGCAAATAGACCCATTACAGAAAATGCTCGTTCTGCTTCCATCGAAGTTGGTCGAATTGTTGTTAGACCTGAAAAGTTTATCTAGCATTTCAGGTCGGATTTTTGTTGCCCGAAACAACTCAATTTCTTTTCTCATGATATATGAACCAGATTTTGATTTTTTATGATTTTCCTTATTATCATTCTCCTGCAGAAACATACTAAGCTCATCAGATAGGGACATTTGTTTAGTACAAGCACCAATACTCGTAGCATCATCTTCAATTCCATCTTTAACTCCCACCTCAACTGCTACTTCTGGTTCAGACTCTGACCCATTATCATTTACGTTGAATAATCGTTTTATTGAGGTTGTTGCCAGATCAAATATTTTGTTTTTAAAAATTTTACTACTAAACTCATCATATGATTGGTCTTGGTTCCAAATTAAGGAATATAATTGGTATTCTACTGTATTAGATAAATAACTAATTCTCCAGATTTACATTAAAAATTTCCCGGGTTTCGGCCTTGTAAAATCTTTGAAAAACCCGGGTTTTTGGGTTCGGGGAAACCCGGGTCCAAAACCCTAGTTAGAACCCAGAACCTTCGCCGCACATTTGTACTGTGTCAGCATGATAGGTCGTTAGGCTAATCACTGAGGCTTTTTTAAAATTACTAAATTTATGACCAAGAAAGACAGAGTCCTAATTGTAAATGATAAGGCCAACTTTAAAACAAAAACTCAACATTTAATAACAAAGAAAATTAATATAAATCAAGTACAGCATAATTAAATGAAGTGGACTTAAGTGCAGAGTTAGCAGCTCACATGCTCCGAAAGACATAGTCTCAAAACAGGAACTTAAAAAAAACACGTCTGCCTAGCTGGACGTTACATGAGGGATCTGTGCTTGAAAACTTCGGTGGCGTCCTTATTCTCATTGTGCATACACATTGGTACATAGTTCTCTCCCCGACTCCTGTCATCACATTAGTCACGGTAACATTAGACACGGTATTTAGAACCACCCCCATTCCCGCCGGCAAGATTTCTTGCGGGTGTCTTGATGTGGTGTCTCCCCCGACCCCGCTCGACACCATTTGACCCGCTGACCCCCCTCTCTTTCTTTGATGGACCGCGAGAGGAGGCGATCCAGCGCATAGAACAGAGTACAGAGAGAAATAAATCACTGGCAGATGCAGAGAACGCTGTACCAATCTGTATGCGCTATTAGAACTTGCTTTCCAGAGTGGGGGACCGGCAGATTAGCGGTAGACAGCTCTTCTTAACGACGAAACTTTATTATATTCCAGTGTCAAACTCGCATAGAGCTATTGCTAAGAACGACAGTTTTACGATCAGATGGGAGACGCTTGCTCGAGAACCTGATATGCCTAGGCGTAACTTTCAGGCTAAAAATTCTGGCGGCATTTGCTGGTATCGCTTTTTAATCTGCTCGGAATCCACACACGTGTTCGTTCGATGGGAACTTGCAAAATACCCCGATAAGCACGCAAATTTGTGTCGTGCACCCTGTGAGGTCTTGTGAAAAATAACCCCATACTTTCATTACGCTACAGTACTAACTGCTATACTACCTAGCCCAGACATACAAATTAACCTCATATTTTTCTTTGTTTGAGACAGGACGGGGAAATATGATCTCATCGATGTTATTTTTCTCTCTCGGGTGCCTCTATAACGACGACGACGACAGGCATCTTGAAATCACTCTTGAATATCTGCTAAGCTGGTCCCGAGAGATTCGATGCCATCTAATTTCTGGACAGATGTTCTGAATTACTCCATCGAGTCATGTCATAATTCATTTAATGAGGTGCATAACTTGTTTCCGCTAACATGAAGGAATTTTATTCCCAGTTCTTTAGATTCTTGCTTGTTAACTAAATTTTTATGCTTTTTTTAACTGACATAAAACGTAAAATAATAACAGCTAACCTGCGACAAATTTCCACACGTAGAGAGAAAGTATTTACGACCAATTTTTATCGATCATCTTTCTCACTGTATCGTTCCGAGTTCCCATATCTTTTTTTCCGCTGTTATTCAATGGCGGCACAACTACCGAATCGGAGTAAGACGTGCGCCCTGTTTTCAAACGGTGTCAAACGCACCATTTTTTTTTCTTCCCTCCCAAAGATCTTCCAGCCCCTGGAGCGGAAACTGGCTCCGCCCCTGACTCAGTGGCGCAAGTAGACGCTACTCCGACTGAAGAATAGCCCAAAGCTTGAAATGAGTCGGATGTTATGTTTTTGGAATTGTTATACCCGTTTATGCGTTGCTCACAGACATCTGTTTAATGGCTCAGAAGGTGAGAAGCAGAATACTGCTTTAACACACCTCATGCGCTGTAACTTAAAGAAAAATACTTAATTAACATTACTTAAAGAAAAATACACTATTTTACTCTGTGGTGTGATATATACAAATATACATAAACACAAAGATATATGTGATATATCGCTCACTCCTTTCAACAACGTAATATCTCAAAAATCGGCAGTTTTTAGTTATGCTTGTTTACTGAATGCCCTGAAAGAGTAGTATATCCCTGCAAGATCGTCAAATCTCACCTCTCAATATTTTACCGGTAGAGAGCAAAATAAAAATTTATTTTCAATACATTTCAATGTACTTTGAAACTTTCAAATCACTCTCCTGAAAAATCTTGGTTTTTGAGATATGACGTTGTTGAAAGGAGTGAGCGATATGTGTTCTTGAGAGAGAGAAGAAGATAGTTAATTAGTTGGTTCCTCCTCCCCCAATTTTACTCTTTTCTCACAATACTTTTTTTTAAGTGAATTAAATTCACTATATGAAATTTTCTCATATAGGTGGTATTGCTAATACGCTTGCCTCAGGGACGCGGGTTCATATCCCACTCCAATCAGACGGTCGCTAGAGTGAAGCTCGGAATTGAACATATATTTCGTGAAACGTATTCAAGTGAAACATTGAACATAAATAAATTTGAATGATAGAAACAACAGCATCGCGGGAAAAATGTAATTAAGTCAATAAATAAAAGAAACTAATTCGTAAGACCCTAACCTTCCGTAGTTGAAGTTAAAAGTCATCATGCACATTGGCTGCTGGCTTCAAGTTTTTACCATAGTCGGGATGGTCCATAGGTTACGACTAGGGGTACGTAAATTTCGCATAAAAAATATCGAAACTTCGCAACAAAAAAATACAATATTTAAATTTTTGCATTTATTTGCAATATATATATATATATATATATATATATATATAAGTTCAAAAATTTCACATTTATTTTAAAAAATCACAATTTTACATACTTGGATAAGTAAGTATCAAAATTCTTAGTTAAAAGCTAACATTGTAGTCGTCTCCACATTCTCTTCTTTAAGTCTTTGGCTTCTGTCATTAATTATTATGTTGTACATACAAAATATCTCTCAGTATCTACTCTGTTAATGGGGCTATTGACGCTTTGTATACCTTCCTTTGCAAAGTAAAGGTAGCAGTATTTCGTTGCAATTAAAATCTGTATAACACCAACAGGAGTCTCTTGGTACTGTAAGTAGCTCTGCGAAAATGGTTGTATCTATTGATAACTCCGTTACGGACAAACTGTCCTGGTGAAATTCAGAGCAAATCCGAAGGAAGGAGCGTAAGATCTCTTAGTTAAAGACCATGGATGATCTTAGTTCAGCAATTATGTTAATAAATTATTGCTGTTATTATCTAGTTTTGCTTAAAAAGCCGTTTATCGCCGAGTTTTCGCCGAAAAGTAGTAAAAAAAATAATTTTCGCATTTATTCGCTCATATCGGCAAATTTCGCATTTATTCGCATCTGTTTCGTAAATACGAAAATTACGTATCCCTAGTTACGGCTCGGACTAAGAGGTCCAGAGGCTCGACTTCGATTGCCCTTCCTGGCTGACGGGTGTTTACAATGTATGCAAAAATAAATCAGCTAAATTTTTAGGTAAGTTTCTTTAAGCCAATTGGGCATTTAAGCGGAGGAGCAATTATAAAATATTTATTGAATGTTTACGAAATTGTTATTAATTAAAGCAATATGAATAACTGTGACACTACTAAATATAGTTGTCTGTCTATTTATGCTGCAGAGAAGTTGCTCTGAAAGTTAACAAACTAGCGAACATCCTCTCTGAAAATAAATATTTTGGTGGCCCCCAATAATGAATTACGTTTTATCATAAAAGACCTATTTTATGTAATAGGAACATATACATAAAATCTCTATTCAGCAATTTAACCGCTCGGATGTCCATCATTAAATCACTGATTTTTATGAAGGTTACGATAGTCAATTTTTTTTCATTTTCTCAGTCATGAATGTTCATTTGCCATAAGATTTGTTGTGTCAGGTTTAATGCCTGATATATGTAAATCCTCTTACTGTGAATTAACACACATCAACAGTTTGAAGGGTTTCTTTTTATGTACGAAGTTAACCCGCTCACAAAGAAAAGATCAACTAAAGAGCTATGTAATTATGTAGCAGGGCTTTTTCTGCGTAAGTACGCCTCTCTGATTAACTACCCCCCCCCCCCCCCTCCCCACCGAAAAAAATATAATAAAATAAAACAAAGAAAAATGTTTTGTTTGTCAAAAAAAAATTCTTAAAAAGCTTTCACGCGATTTTTACAGATTTTTATTTTCATGGATATTCGCACAAATAAATGGATTTACATTTTAAAAGAATAAGGTTGAGGATATTTTTGTCTGGAAGTTTTTAAATGTGCGAAAAAAATTAATTGACATTGCTAAACCTTTCTTTCATAGCAACTTCCTCCCGGCCAGGTGATTGCCGAATGGCTAGGGCGCTGGCATTGGGTTCAGGTCCTGTGGGTTCGAGTTCCACTGGCGGCAGGGATGTTTGTAGCCGATCGGAATCGGCTTTAAACTGTAGATCTCAGTCTAATGAACGCTCGTGTAGCAAAAAGTTGACCGTAGCGCTCCAAACCAAACCATAACAACTTTCTACAAACCTAAAAAGAGTTTTAAACGATTAGCTGAAAATCCGCACTTCCCTACGCAGTACATTCAAATTAAATACAATGGTAAATGTATGCAATTAATGTAAAAAATATATATATATATATATATATAATAAATACGACGATCGATGTATACAATTGATGTAAATATATATATATATATATATATTTATAAAAAATTCGTAAGGGATATTTTTATAGACAAAATAATGTAGAAAAAAATATTCAAATTAAATCTAATAGGACATACTAAAGAATATAGTACAGTTTGAGTAGTACAGTTTTTACTGTATATTAATATTTTTTGGATAATATCCAATCGTCTGCCGCATTAGCAAGAAATTTTTTTTTTTGGTCTATTTCGTTGTTATTACGTGACGATAAATTTATTTAAAGTACCAGAAAAAAGAAATCACGTGATCAGCATTTCATAAATTAAATTCTAAATATTAATCTTTAAAAATTCACCAAAAATCTGAAAATGGAGGTAAAGATTCGAAAAAATATCATTTTGAAAGGAATTTTTATGATCTTTCTAGTGATATAAATTTCATAACCCTCAGGTTATTATTTTAAATGCAAACTTAAAAAAAGTTACAAAAACAGCTTAAAAATTTAATTAAAAAAAATCTAAGAAGAATTTTTCAAAAATCTTTCTTAGTGCACCCCTACACCATAAGAAGAATCGCCATGCAAAATTTCAGTCCTTTAGGTCCAGCGGTTTGGTCTGTGCGTTGTATGTCAGTCAGTGAGTCAGTCAGTCAGTTAAGGAACTGTTTTATATATATAGATTGTAAAATGCTATTTTGAAATAGAATTCAGCATAAATCTAGCATTTTTATTATGGCATCGACCTTTATCTTCATCTTTAAAATCGGTTTATTGAAATTCATGTCTAGTATTTTTAATGAACAAAAAATGTTAGGTGAGCACTCAACCACTACCAGCCAAGAGAAGTAATTTATAAACTTTATCGAAGACAACTTCTCGTCTTTTCTCGGACCCCTGGGGGACATAATTTTCGGAGGCACTGCTTTAAATTCATTACATAGGTTACAGTTTTTTTGTTCCTTGGGAATTTTTTCATCGATCATTGTCTGAAATATAATATGCTTAAAATAGAAACTGCAATATATCCTGAATGAAATTTTAAACTGAAACATATATTCAATTAATTTTGAATTAAAACACGCACACGTACGTGAATTTTATAAATGAGAACAGGAAAACAAGTTTTTAAATTTAAGAAAGAGAGTATTATAATACATATTACAATATGTATTATTGCATTATATGTTACAACTTGTTCCTCAAATTTCTTATATTAACTAGTTTTATATGAAAGTGTGTAAAAAAATAAATAAATAAAATAATAGGGAACATTCAGTACGTCTATACCACTGTATCAGAATATTCGAAAACAATCGTCAGAAGTGTTTGTAAATGCGTTCACTACAAAATTATAATGATTCAAAATCAAAATATAACTATAACGATGTAAACAATAATGAAACAAATAAGAGACTTAGATCTTTTACTTTTCGACTAAGTTAGTGACTTTGTTTTGAGGCTATTTCCGCCATATGAATGCATTTTGTCACAGAATCTATTGGTTCGTTCATTTCACGAGAGCACGTGGTTTAGATACGTAACCATGACGATAGAAACGTAAACAGGTTCAATCATTGTTGTTGTAAACTACATTGACTGCTTTCTAATTTGCCTCTACGCTTTTTAAGTCACATATAGCAGACAGTTACATTTTTTTTATCATTATGGCACAGTCGTTTATGAATAATCGGTTTTCAAGCTCTTAAATTTTGAACAATAAAGACTTAAATAAATTAGTTTCACCGTATTATTTAATTACATTCTTTATTTAGGCACATTGTTTCACCATTGTACAAGAAAGAGGGTACGCGTTAGAATTAGAACCATTTGTACATGATGGTTCATCATTTGTACATGTCTTTAGAAAGTTGACTACGAAAGAGTACAACGGTAATTGTAATACGTCTCTTTATTATATATATATATATATATATATATATATATATATATATATATATATATATATATATATATAAGTCAAAGTTGTAAGTGAAAAACCAGTATATGCCATAAACCACTACAGCCAGGAACTAAAAACATGAAAAGATAAGTCAAAATCAATAGGTTTTTGACAGCATCTTTTCATCAGCGGTGCCGATACTGTCTAAAAACCAACGGATTGTTTCTAATAAGTATGATCTGAGCAATAAACATACTTAGACACCGTACAATCCATAAGAAACAGAAGAAGTGAATAATCAGTGGCTTTATCATAGAACACCAAGCTCGGCGCCAGACAAAGTGGAAGTTAAGTTAAGGAGACCGCAAGAAGACTGACGTCACAAACATTGCAACCATGGAGCAAATGGATGTATATATATATATATATATATATATATATATATATACCGGGTGTCCCAAAAATAGCCGATGATTTGAAAATCAATTAAATAAAAACGGAAGGCGATAGAAATGTACGGTTTGCTGCATTCTGCTTAGGTAGCCAGGGAATTTATTCTCACCAATTTTCAAAATTAGTTACAAAGTTTGTCAACAGATGGCGCTGCTGACTAGGAACAACTATAAAACAATGTTTTCAAAATAACCACCGTTTGCAGAAACAACGTGGCGCAGTCTGAGATCAAAATTCGCAGACGCCTGTGCAAGCATTTCAGTTTGAATGTTCTGACAAGCAGCAGAGATGTATTGTTCCAGTTCATCTACAGTTTGTGCATTGTGACGATACACCTGGTCTTTCAAGTACCCCCAAAGAAAAATTCGCATGGCGTCAAATCTGGCGAATAGGGAGGCCAATCCATGCCACTTTGCATAGGTTTCTTGCTTTGAAAACATTGTTTTATAGGTTTTCCCAGTCAGCAGCGCCATCTGTTGATGAACTTTCTAACTAATTTTGAAAATTGGTGAGACTAAATTCCCTGGTTACCTAAGCAGAATGCGGCACACCGTGCATTTCTATCACCATCCGTTCTTCTTTAATTGATTTTTCAAATCGTCGGTCATTTTTGGGACACCCGGTATATATATATATATACGTGTGCGTGTGTGTGTGTGTGTCAGTCAGAAATGAAACTTGATATAAATACTCCTATTTTAAGGCTTAAGCAGAGTTCTTACATATGAAAGAAGAATTTTAAAAAGTTGAAAAGGAAATCCATAACATGTAGGAAAATCATATGATGAAAAATATAATAAATTTAAAATTATTATCAAACTAAATTTGAAAGATGAGGTCTTGGATACAAACACCTCGTCCAACAACAGGATGCTTATGAACACGATCTCTACTTTAAGAACAAACATTCCTTCTGCTTAATGATCATAATGGCACTGTTAGAAACGCGACATAACCAATAAGTTCATAATTTTTTTTAAAGAAATTAGCTTTCCTTCATATCTTTGGTTTCAGTTCCAATTTCACTTGCATACGTTTACATAAATCCCATTATCCACATTGCCCTAAGGAGTTAATGAAGAACCCATTTCAGTTTGATTTTTATGAAACCTTAAATTTGCATTTTGCAGCAATCAGGCTACATATCAAAAATGTGGCTGTAATAAATGATAATTTTTTTTACATTTAAGAGTGACCAACTTTTTATGTTCTATTTGAATGTTACCACATTGTAAACCAAAAGTCTTTCGTAAAAATATACAGTTGTAATCGTCCAGTATAATTTATGAAATTATAGCTAGTAAAAAGAGAAATTATTTTCGGGAAGAGCACAAGTAGAAAAAAGCTGTGAAGTTTTCTTCCAAACACCCTCTCTCTCTCTCTCTCTCTCTCTCTCTCTCTCTCTATATATATATATATATATATATATATATATATATATATATATATATATATATATATATATATATACATACATATATATATATATATATATATATATATATATATATATATATATATATATATACATACATATATATATATATATATATACATGTATGTATGTATGTATATATAACTTTCACTTACATTAATATACACGGGAATGCATTACTTATTCTCCATTCTCATGTGCTGAAATAGTGAATACAATGGAACAAAGAAATTTCTTATTATAAATCACATGTATATGAACAGAATATTTATACGAAATAAAACTGCTTGAGTGGAGATTAAATGGACCTGACGTTAATGACATAAAATTGTGTAGCTACACGTGTTTAGGGATTTATTTTTTCTCTATTTTTTTCAGAGTTAACAAAACATTATTTTCTTTAGACGAGATATCGCATAAGTAGAGCGCGCGTTTCATTTAAAAATGCGCTAAAATTTTTGGTACACTTAAAAAGAAAATAAATAAATAAAACGTGAATTTGTTAAAAACTTCTCACAAATCACAATGCAAGTATTTCTATACTCGCACAAATTGTTCTTGCTTCTAAATTATTTCACCGGAACATCTTGTTCTGAATTTAGGTCATTTTTGAGTGATCTTTCTTCTTTAGATGAAACATTGCTGCTATCTCCCTGGTGGAATAAATGATTACGCCACACGGTATATCTGAAAGAGACTCATCTGCTTTCTTTATTTATGCAATTTTTCTCATTTCAGAAGGAAGTCTCTCGATATCTCCGTAAAATAATTTCCTACCGAAAAACAACACCCCCCCCCCCCTCGAGTGTATTTGACATCAATTTCATTTCGAGATAAAAATGTGATCAGGATGAGAGAAAAATGTGCTGTTCAAGAAAATTAGGCACTTATTATGTGTGATGCCAGTTGATTATATCAAAATGATGCCCGTTTAATTTAGTTGTGAATTGTCACTAACAGAGAGTGAAATTTGTGATACGGTGAAAATGAATACAGAGTATTTAAAACACAGTCATCATTGTGGGAAATTTATGAAAGCCTACATATTCGTGGTACTTCGCAAACATCAAAGGATAAAACATTAATTTATCTCTTATAAGATCTGATGGACTTTCAGAAAATTCTCGTTATAGATTAGCAATTAGGCTTGTGGCGGCCCAGTGGTACAGTGCGCTGGTTTTTCGGTGCTGAGGGTGCTCGGCTCGAATCCCGGCGTCGCGCCACGAAAAATGCCTCCATTCGTGTCGTCCCTTCATATGGGGTAATGTTGTCTGCCTATATAGTGCCCCAATAAAAAAATGGGCAGTGAAACTATGGCGTAGTATAGGCGAATGTTTGACGACAAGTGCATCCGCATTGGAAAAAAAAATAGCAATTAAAACCAATTCAAAAAATATTTTACAATAGTTGCACAAATGCCATATTTCCTATCTCCACCGAAAATTCAAGTCTAACGGAGTTTGATAGCCAGATTTTTTCAAACCTCAAGAACAGTGAATTAGATTGTTTTATCCCGTGCAAATCGTTTTCTCTCTTGAGTCCGGACACCAGCCCTAAGGTAAGTGCGCGAAAATAATTAACAGATCAAGATATGTCAGTTTATTCAAGCATTAATAGCGATCAATTATTATTATTAGCGATCAATCATTAATAGCGAATAATTATTATTAGCAAGAAAAGTTATCTCTTCAAAACGACAAGATCGCGTAATAATAATAATCTTATAATAATAATAATAATCGTTAATGTTGCGTAAGATTTTTTGCTATAAGTTTCAGCACTTGCGAGGTAATTAAGTAAAGTTGCTCAATCATGTGACACGATTGTTCAGCGGTTAGGATACCGGCCTGGAATTCCGAGGACAGTGGGTTTGAAGCATGTACTATGAGGGGGTACAGAATAGCTTTTTTGGGGAATAGAATTTTTTTGGGGGGGTAAGTAAGGTCCCTGGTGCTCATGCTTTCTGAGACCCAATGTGGTGTACCTATGAAGACAAGGTAGGCAATAGAAACAGAAACACATGCACAGAGAAGAAATTTTATTTACAAACTATGACACCGGCGATGGACGGTGGGTTGCAGCTCCTCTGTCTAGAGGGGGCTCCTTTTGCAGTCGGAAGACTGACTAGTATCCCAGATTTCAAACAAGACTGATGCGGGATTCCAACCCGCGCCCCCGATGAGGCAGGCTGGTGCCGTAACCTCTAAGCTACTGGGCCGACGCCTTCAATTTTAAATTCTTCATGGAGGATTAGACAATCTAGTACAGTGATTTCCGCTTATAAGAATCACGTTTGTTATTACTGTTTTTGATTCCTATAAGCGGTTGATTCTTATAGCCGAAATTTAGGCTTTTGGACAGGCACACACACACCTATACATACATATATTAGATAAATTACCATAAAATACCCTTTAATGTATTAATACCCTTAATTATCTTTTATTAAAATTATTTTTTATGATTTTAAAAATACAACTTAATTTCTAGGCCTAAAAGTAGATACACATGATTACAGTAAAAGAAGAAAAAAATCCAATATTTGTTACAACATACCTGCTTAACAGTTTTAACATTTCGACTACAGGAAGGGTGCAAGAAAAAGTTTTCTATGGTATTTTGACGTAAGGAAGTTTTCAGGAGGCTATTTCAATACTCTTTCAATACTAATAGTCTCAGACAAAGATTCACCTTCTAGCTTACGTTTCACGGTTTGATAACGTGCTGAATCTACTAATGTCACGTTTGCCAAAGTGATAGTGGACACTTCACCGGAGATTTATGTGTTTCAGGTCCAGGAAGCCGCAACCAAGATACGGGAGGTGGGAAAAAAAGAGTCCCTATTTTTGTTTCTCAGTGGAGAAAAGTGAAATCGGACCCGGACGGGTAAAGATGCCCCTGGGTCAAGCTAATAGGACAGTGCTGTGCTAAAACGTTTAAGGGAAAACTATTATGTTATGTCTAACAAAGAAAGGGATGAATTTTACGACTATATTCCATCCCATCTTATCAATCTTTCTTTTAAAAAAAAAGAAAGAACTTCGTGCCTTTTGAGGGTTTAAGTGGCTTTTTTTGAAAAATAAAGGGAAAGCGAAGAGTGTAAACTGATTCTTAAAACCGGTGGATTGATTCTTTAAAGCGAAAATTTTAACATGGAAATAATACATTTGTTTTTGTTTTCGCGATATTGATTCTTATAAACGGTTGATTCTTATAACCACTGATCACTATAAGCGGTGGTTACTGTATATCAGATTTTAAATATTAATGAAAGAGTTCCATTTTGTCTGCTAAAATTTATAGTGCATAGCATACAAGGCTGGCACTAGTCCTGTTAGCCTAATCAAGTTATTAACTGAAAAACCCTGAAGATATCAATATGTTATGAATTTTTGTAGTAAGAAAATGTTTTGCTTGCAGGAGATATATAGAGGGTAGGAAATATTTTGTTTCCGCTCAAAAATGGATCTTGCATGAGAAGGAATAAAGTTTCCATACAAGTCAACTGCATAATGTAAAATAAAGAACTAAAAAAACTCAATGGTACATTTATAGTAAATGTTTCTGAACACTTAGGTATAAGCTTGAATTTATTTTAGTGTTTTTTAATTAGAATGTATTTTTGCCGACATTCTGCTTTGAAATGCAAACGTGTGACATGTTTTAATGCATAATGTTAGTACTACTTAACTGATTGGAAGTTTGAAATTTAAAATTATTTTCTTACTGTTTTAAAAACAAAGCTTACGTTAGATATATTGCCTTAAAATTCCTGATTTTTCCCCTATTTAATGACCGGATACGTACAATGTAACTGCGGAAAGGAATATGTAGCGAATTTAAAGAAATTCTGTACGTGACAATGTGAACAGATATAGGGAGAGTATTTAACTATTCATAAGACAATCTACTCGGAGAATCGATTAAACGTTTTTGTTTTAATAGAGAATAATAATTATCATTTTATAGCTGTACACTAACTTTCATATCGCATTAGAGATACTTTGTTCTCAGATCTGAAATTAACCCTTTATAGAACAGAAAATAATTTTATTTAGTCCAAAATGTTTCTTGTACTCTTTTTATTGTTTATATTTACTAATTTAGAGCAAACTAAATACATAGCTTCACATTTCACAGCCCAGCCGATTTCTTTATTTACCGTGTAAGATAAGCAAATTATTGAAAAACAAAATTGTATGAAATGTAATCATAACAATATATCAATTTAATGGAAATAATCTTTATATAATATTCATCAGCCATCAAATATAAATGGATTTTGAATGCATATAAAACTATAGAATCAGACAAAAAGATTTTTTTTACATTTTTAATCATTTTTAAATTGCTTACTTCAGGTTGTTGTTGTGTCTAATGCTCCCTGGTCAGAAGTATTTCAGACCAGGTCCAATAGGCAAGCGGGCTGGAGGTGAGGCTCAGGTTTATAGTGACACCACACGGGTCGGAGTCCGATTTAGCCAAGTGCCACTTTAATTTTGACCGAGCAACTCCAGAGGGTGATATCTAGGGGGATCGTACCCTCTCCCACCCTCTCTGACCTCATAGAGGGCCTTACCGGCCTACGGATTTAAGGGGCTCATATCCGGCCTGATTATTCTATAAAGGTTTTAAGTTTCCGCTCTGAATCAATAATTTAAATCAATCCATAATACAAGAATCATAAAAGATATCCATTATTCGTAGTTAAAAATGACAACAAAAAATGCTAATGAATCAAATGGCTGCATGAATCTCAGTAACTTGACTGTCATAGAACTAAAAAAAATATTTAAATGCTCGCGATAATGTTTTATGACAATGATACTTCCAACATCCTATCATAAGTTATGGTAATATTCCTTTCTGATTGCTTGCATTTTATTTTAGAAGTACGTTGAACCAAATCTTTGCAGTAAGAAAAAGCACAAGTTTAATTTCGACTTCTTTATTGATTCCCGGCACGGAAATACTCTTCATGTGTCCTACTGCAAGTACAAACTAAATAACTTCAAACATCTAACTTTTCAAAGAAATATTAAATAAGGACACAATTATTGGTCTTCAGTTTTAAGACTGGGTTATCGAACTTAAAAATCCTAATGCATTGAAAAGGGCACTGGATAGTTCATATATTCTCAAATTTTAGACTCAAGATTTATATTATTAATTAACTGCATTAGAAAGCGTGTACTGCAAATGATTAATATCTAATTTGTAACAACAGTCTGTGTACGAACTGAACAAGGGAGCTCTAAATTGTTCGTTCAGGATACATGGATTTCGAACTATCATAATCAAACATTGTATTTATAGTGGATTTTTGCTTGGACAATGTCAAGTGAAGGCGCAGGCAGGTTTTCCTTGTCCTTTAGAAGGTTGACGTATGTTTATTTTGTATGTCGAAGGATTTATGAATGCTTCAGGTATATAAAAATATGAACTATATGCATTTTACGTGCAAACGAGTAATGCATAAAATATATTAAATTTGCAATTTAAAATTTTTATAGGCCTGGTATTACTAAAATATCATAAATATATTTTTTGGGGTTGAAATAATTTTCCCCAAACCAATTTTGTTCCCCTGAGTTAACCTGCAACTTTGTGAGAAGAGATATCATTGCTATTAAACAAACGCAAGATCTGTGCCTCTTAATTTATTTTTTTGATTGCTTATTATATGAAAAAACAAGTGGCATGATTTTTAAGGTAATTGTGATACAAACAAGACATTTCCCATCTGAGTAAAACTGAAATTGCGCTGTTGCTTGCATTTTACGTAAATGGAAATCCATTGTCATATTTTGTTCGTTGCGGAAATAGTCCTTTCTTTTGACAGCTTTGACACTTTATGCATGTTTTTCTTTTTCTTTAAGGTGGGTGCTGTAGCGTGAACAATAACTACTTAGAACGATGCAATTCTTAAAATTACTTAATGCTTTCAAATGAAAATCATATTCCGTCCAGTTTCTAAATGGACATTACCAAAAATTTTTTCAAATTTTCTTTTGATAATGGCATTATTAGGTCATTTTAAACATTGTATTGTTGTTACAGCATTCTGAGAATAGATACTTATCGCTGTCATTCGAAAAAATTATTTCATTTTAAGATCTTTTGACTGTAGAGGTCCTTTAAAATAACATGTGGGGTCAGGATGTTATCAAAGATATAATTTTCCGATTTATCAAAAAAAAAAAATGGTGATTTTTAGAGGAATCTCAATTTTTGTTATCAAGAACAATCACTTTGAGAATATTTATGTGAGAAACGTTATTTGTATACGTTACTCGCTTTCAGGTAAAATATACATAGAGAAGGCAATCTGGAGTTCATTTTATATTTTTATATACCTGAAGCATACATAAATCCTTCGAGTACAAAACAAACATATGTTAAACTTCTAACAAGGAAAGCCCCCGCCTTCTCTTGACATTATCCAAGAAAAAATCCTCCAGAAGTGTACAGTTTGATTACGACAGTTCAAAATCTCCGTATCCTGGTCGAGCCATTAGTGCTTTCTTGTTTAGTTCGTACACAGACGGCTGTTGTTAAAAATTAGATATTAATTATTTGCAGTATATGCTGTCTAATGCAGCTAACTAATAATATAAACCTTGAGTTTAAAGTTTTATGGAATAAAACCTTTGGTCTACTGACAGGGTATAGGAAAATGACTTCGTTATAATTAAACATATATATATATATATGTTTTTTATTTATCATGTATTTTCCCTTCGTGCGGCATTAAACTTCCGATTATGCCTGCCAACTAACATAAAAAGTATCTTTTCATCTCATAAAATAAAAAAGCATACGAGTTTTTTATTTTAAAAACGAGAGAGAGAATATAGAAATAATTGGGAAAAAATAATAGCAATATATATATATATATATATATATATATATACAGTCGAATCCCATTATAGCGAACCCGTTATATAACGAACTCACGGATATAACGAACGAAAATTTTGGTCCCGTCATTTTCCTATTATGCGTAATTTAATTAATATTGTGTCAGTTTACTGTAATCTATTTTAGTCGATTTAATTCATTACTGATCATTTTTAATAGATTTTATCATTTTTCAATATATCATTATTGAATACACATTGCAACTAACATTACATTTTGTGAACTCTAGCATCTTTCTTAACGATCCGGATATAGCGAACCACAGGATAAAGCGAACAAAACCTTTGGTCCCTTGAAGTTCGTTATAACGGGATTCGACTATATATATATATATATATATATATATATATATATATATATATATACATATATACATATATATACACTGCTGGCCACCCAAATTGCAACACCAAGAAGGACAAGAGATATCACAACAAAATTTATTTTGTAGATAACAAGTTGACCAAGTATCAAATGATTAAATTTATAGACTTCTGTGAAGTGCGGTTCCTGCCAAAATCAGTAGCCAGAGTAGCCGCCATTGTTGGAGATCACCACTGCCACACGCCTCGGCATTGATTCAAAGAGACTTTGGATGAGTTCTTGGGGTACAGCAGACCAAGCAGCTTCCACACGTTGCCAAAGTTGATCTGCTGTGGCAGCTGGGGATGGAATCTGGGTCAATCATGGAGAACCCATGGACCACATGTTTTCTATCGGCGAAAGATCCGGAGAGCGAGGTGGCCAGGGAAGTAATTCAATCTGTCGATTGACGAAGAACCGTTGGACAATGCGTGCCACG